>JAMFTG010000644.1:0-92655 GCA_023974075.1 Chaenocephalus aceratus
AACAAATCCTGAGCTCGAAATGTATTCAAAAGAGTTTCATGCTTACACGATGAAACACCTCGCCTGGAGTTAGACAGGACGAGAATCAGGCAAAACAAACAAGCGAGACAGCAAGTCTTTGTTGTGTGGCCCTCCTACCTCGTGTTTTTTTCTCGGAGAAAACAGGGATTTTCTTGATAGAGACAAACACATTCTGCACCGATATCTGCATATGAATGTTTGAAGTGTCGCAAAGGGACACGATTTTGGCAAAAGAAGCAGTTCTGGTTTCCATAAATCTGTCAAGTTTGAGCAGGTTTTGACTGAAGCCCCTGTCACACTGTCCCGAAGTTGACACCCGATGGACACACGAATATGGAATTGTGAATTTCGCACGAAGATGGCCCCGAACCACACACGAAGGCAACATTTCATTACATTTAAGAAATACAACTGCAATGAAAGAACCAAAAACAATTATGTTACAGTACTATGATACTGTACTGATATCTTCAGACATTGTTCTTTATTTTATCCGTCTTTATATGTAGAAGATATTACGTTTTCTCCGTAATGTTGTTTCCATAGCAACAACAACTTCCTGTCAACTCGCCTTCAAAATAATATATTATATCCTTTTTAGTTTCACAGAACACAAATTGGGTTATTTACATAATATGTTTACATGATTTTGTTGTGCAATAAAACAACCCGATGGACTCACGATAAAGGAGATGTTCACATTCGGCTGTGATCGTAGCAACATCGGGCCGTTCGTGAGGGCGTCTAAAGCCATCGTATGACCGCCGGTGGAGTTTCTCAGGCTCCGGCAGCAACTTCGTGAGCGGAGGCAAAATCCTTGGCATGCCAAAAAATTGCCGAAGGACCTTGAAGGTTCATTTTCGTGTTTAATTCGTGTGTCCATGTTGCCCTTCGTAAGGCCATCGTGAGGGCATTGTGTTATCATCGGTGCCATCGGGCATTCGCCCCGATCAGAGTGAGGGCGAATGCACCGATGATAACACGATGATGACACGATTCGACAAGATGCCCTCACGAGTGCCTTACGAAATTGCCGCTCACGAAGTTGCTGCCGGAGCCTGAGAAACTCCACCGGCGGCCATACGATGGCTTAGATGCCCTCACGAATGGCCCGATGTTGCTACGATCACAGCCGAATTTGAACATTTCCTTTATCGTGGGTCCATCGGGTGTCAATTTCGGGACAGGGTGACAGGGCCTTAAAGGAAAACAAAAGATGAACACAACGGCCGAATGTTGGAATCCGTCGGAAGCAATTTAGCTTTCGCTGAAATACAATCGAGTCTTAGCCGTTGTCTCTTCACTTTGAAGCTGCTCATCAGACTGTAACCAACAGGCAGTGAACTGTGTCGGTTCTTGTAAAAAATGGAAATATAAACTCAGGGTTTTGACTGTTACACCAACTGGAGTTAAATAGGAGGCAGAACAAACAAGCGTAACAGCAAGTCTTAGTTGTTTTGCCTACTTTTCTTTTATTTCCAGAGAAAACTGTGATTTTACTGATAAAGACAAACACATTGTGCATAAAAGATATCTGTGAGCGATGGGACATGATTATGGTAACAGAAGCTTTCTGGTTACATCAGGTTTCAGCGATGTTGTCAATGTGGAGAGCAAAAGACGTAAAACGCAACGCTATCTCAGAATCCATCAGCGATTTAGCATTCCCGATAAACGATCAAACCGTAGACGTTGTCCCTCCACTCCAACTCTATTCAAGTTGCTGATCAGACTGTGAACAAAAGGCAAGGAACGTTGTCTTGTCAAAAATATCAAATATATCAATAATACATATCAATTGTGTCACAGTCTGCTCCATCAGTCACCAGTAGTGTTCCATCCACCTGTCTCACCTGTTAACCACACCCACGCTTTAGCTCACTCTCTTTCTCTTCTGCTTCCATTAGCTTCAGTATTTAAACCCTCACCAGACACACACCCGTTGCCAGATCCTACTTTGCCTTCAGGCTATTCTTTCACACGTTTGTCATCAGATTGCCTACCCGGTTCCGACCCTGCCTGCCTCGCCTGCTCCCTGACCCTGCCTGTACCTCCGCTGACCGCCTCGCCTGCTCCCTGACCCTCTGCCCGGCCCTGACTCACCTTCTGCCCGCCGTCCTCCGGTTCGTTTGCCTGCACATCATCCGGTATCCCTCTGCTCTGGTATTATTACCAATAACGTACATTACCAATACTCCGTGGTTTCTCGAGTGCTGGAATTGGGTCCTTCATAAGATTGTGACACATTGAGGTTGTGACTTTGATATAATTAAAGTAATGGCAATGGTAAATGCAATCAAACACCTCCCCTCAAGTTAAACAGGAGGAGAATGAAGTCAAACAAATAGACAGCCAGTCTTTATGGCGTTGCCCTCCAACATGATGTCACTGATGCTCCTAATAAAGACACATCTCTTTCTTACTTAAAGCTATGAGATGTCAAGTTGTACTATTTGTAAATGAATGTAAGGGAATGTTTCCTTCCATACTGAGAAAGATCTCGATAGAGAATACAGACACAGAAGCATCAATACCAAAGTATTACCTCTCACTTGATACATGACAAAGAATGCAGGGTCCTATCTCAACAGCAGAGGCAGATGAGAGCATCCTTGCGAGACAACAGGGTTAAAGGAAGAATTTGACTTCTTTCGTTTAGCTTGAACCCACTCTCTTCAGCCCGTATGTAAATATGCTTTCCTCCTTTCTGAATGCCCTTTGCAAACACCCTCTCCTGCTCCCTGCCATCGATCATGTCCTGATGGAGTGCATGCAGCAGGGCACGACACGGATTACATGCTTAAGCCGTGTGTCAGGTGGACATAGCACATGGCTTGTGTCCACGGAGGCGTTGGTAAACACTCGTGGTTGTGTACCTGCATGGTGATCAGGATTGGAGATAGATCACGGGGGAATGTTTAGTATCCAGGCCAGATGAGCTTCTGAGGGACATCCGCAGGGGGTTGTCACGCAGACACGATTAACGGAACAAATAAACCGACATGTGTATGTACGTGATGCACGTGGAAGTCAAGGTGGAGGCGATGGATGAAGTCCTCAGAGGAGAAGATGGTCCCCTGAAGGTGAGACACTCTGCCGTTGTCATGTTGAGGAGGTCTCCTGGCTGGAGACCATGAGTCAGTGTCAGTGCGTGGTTTGCATCTGCTGTTTTTAAAATGAGAAAACCAACTAACAAACTATATACTGCTATATAACAATTGTTATTGTTGTTATTGTTATTATTATCATCATGTGTCGCTTTCCACCTTCTTCTCCAGTAGGACTCAGATGAGGGTGTTGCACTTTTCTTTTCCTTTTACATGTGATGTTTTGGTGTTGTTTTGTTTCTTTCCGTGAACCGTCAACTGGGAAATAAGTATTTGTGTGTGTGTGTGTGTGTGTGTGTGTGTGTGTGTGTGTGTGTGTGTGTGTGTGTGTTTCTCTTAGTATCCTAAGATACTGTTATGTTTGGCTGTGGGAAAAAATTATTATTATTCTGAAGGTCAGACCATCTATTTGAACTTATTTGTTTTTTTTAGAAAGGGGCAGGTCACATAAGATCTTATTCTTCTCCCTGCTCCTTTTCGCTCAATGGTGGAGTCATGTTTTATGGCAATTGTTGTACATTTGGTTTTGCGTACCATGAGCGGGACAAATAAAAATGAAATGAAATATATATAAATCAATCAATCAATCAATGTTTATTTAGAGCCCAATATCACAAATGTTAAATTTGTCTCAGTGGTCTTCACAGTGTGTACAGAATATCAGTATGACAATACGACACCCTCTGTCCTCAGACCCTCTGTCCTTAGACCCTCTCTCCTTAGACCCTCACATCGTACAAGGAAAAACTTCCAAAGAAAACCCAGTTTAAGGGAACATGGAGAAACCTCAGGGAGAGCAACAGAGGAGGGATCGCTCTCCCAGGACCGACAGACGTGCAATAGATGCCGTGTGTAAATTGAAAAGATATTACATTTGCAACATAGGTAGTCCAGATGTTTGGAAATGCATGTGTGTATAATAGGAAGATGAATCCACGAGGACATCCATCCAGGACCTATGATCCAGGACCACAGCCACGACTCAAGATCCAGGACCCAGGACCTCAGGATCATCCATGACTCCGGATCCCAGCGTATATAGACACCAAAAAGAAGGACATTTGGGGAAGCTGGGTTAATGGGAACATGAGAGGACACAGGTACAGACAGAGAGAAGGAAGAAGTAAGATGTCCCCCGACAAACTAAGCCTATATCAGCAAAACTAGGGGCTGGATCTAATCAGCCCTAACTATAAGCTTTATCAAAAAGGAAGGTCTTAAGCGCACTCTTAAAACGGATAGGGTGTCTGCCGCCCGAACACAAACTGGAAGCTGATTCCACAAATGTGGAGCTCGATAAGAAAAGGCTCTGGCTCCCATTGTACTTTTATATATATATATAAGCTGTTTTTGCTGTAACAATATATCTGGGACTAATAAAGGGGTTCTGATTCTGATTTCTTGGCACTGCAGTGACCTTCTGATCTGTTTTGTATGAAGTTGTTCAATCATTGTGTAGAGTTTCACAAGGGTGCTACAACGAGTCAAAAGAAAATAACTTCTAACACAATATAAATGTGGGTAGTATAGCCATTACAGCCTCCATAAAAGCTTCAAATGCAGCATCAATTACCGTTACCCTAGCATCACGGTCTAGCATTGTGCGACTAAAATATTTCCTAGATAAAATATATTTTTTAACTGGCCTTCCTCCTGTGTCTCAGCAGTACTCCTAATCACCCGTCCTATTTCTCTTAACATGTCGGGATGGATTAAGTCCTCAGAGGAGAAGATGTTCCCCCTGTAGGAGAGACACTCTACCTTTGTCATGCTGCGGAAGTTTCCTGGCAGGAGACTGTGTGTCAGTGTCAGAAACTCGCAGTGTGAGGGCTGTGTGTCGGCACCGGGGGGGCAGACGTGTCAGGTGTGATGGCAGGAAAGAGACATGAGGCTGTGAGCTGTGCTGTAATCACACCGTTAAGCTAACACATCTGCTCTGTGGCGAGCGGCAGGAAGGTTTGGACAATTTACAGGAAAACATTTCTATTAAAAAAAGAATTATACATTTCTGTCTTTTTCTGCCTTTAATTGTCAAGGCAGGGCAAGTTTATTTATATAGCACTTTTCAACACAAGGCAATTCAAAGTGCTTTACAAAAAATGAAAGACATTAAGAAAATGGCATTTAAAATCAGTCATTAAAAAGAAAATAAAATAAAATAAACATTAAAATACCTGGATGTGATCCACTTTCTTAGTGTTAGTGAGGACTCGAGCAGCGGCGTTCTGAATCAGCTGCAGCTTCCTAATAGATGTTTTAGTGAGACCTGTGAAGACACCTTTGCAGTAGTCGAGTCTACTGAAGATAAAAGCATGGACACGTTTTTCCAGATCCTGCTGTGACATTAGTCTTTTAATCCTAGATATGTTCTTTAGGTGATAGTAGGCTGATTTAGTAACTGTTTTAATGTGACTGTTGAAACTCAGGTCAGAGTCCATGACTACACCTAGATTTCTGGCTCTGTTGGTTTGAACATTGCAGACTGAAGCTCAGCGCTAACTTTTATACGTTCTGCCTTGGCTCCAAAAACCATTACCTCAGTTTTATCTTTGTTTAATTGGAGAAAGTTCTGACACATCCAGTCATTGATTTGTTCAATGCACTTACTCAGTGTTTGAATTGGAGCATAGTCTCCTGGTGAAATTGTTACGTACATTTGTGTGTCATCTGCATAGCTATGGTAACTTATTTTGTTGTTCTTCATTATCTGAGCCAGTGGTAGCATGTAGATGTTAAAGAGAAGAGGCCCCAAGATGGAGCCTTGAGGAACCCCACATGTCATATTTGTCAACTCAGATGTGTATTTACCGATAGAAACAAAGTTGTTTCTGTCCTTTAAGTAGGATTCAAACCAATTTAGAACTGTTTCCGAAAGTCCCACCCAGTTTTCCAGTCGGTCGAGTAATATGCTGTGGTCAACAGTGTCAAACGCAGCACTGAGATCTAATAATACTAACACTGAAGTTCTGCCACTGTCTGTGTTTAAGTGGATGTCATTGAAGACCTTTACAAGAGCAGTCTCAGTGCTGTGGTTTGGACGAAAGCCTGACTGGAACACATCCAAACAGTTATTTAAATGCAAGAAGTTATTCAACTGTTGAAAAACAACTTTTATACTTAGAAATGGCAGGTTTGATATGGGCCTGTAATTGTTCATTACTGAAGCATCTAGATTATTCTTTTTTAAGAGCGGTTTAATGACTGCAGTTTTCAGGGCCTGTGGAAAAACACCTGAGTGAAGAGATTTGTTTACTATATGAAGTAGTTCTGAGGCCATGCAACGAAGAACATCTTTGAAGAACCCTGTTGGAATAATATCAAGGCAGCAGGAGGAGGACTTCAGAAGTTGAATAATGTCCTCTAGTTTGTATCATTAATCTGATGGAATTGTGTCATGGTGTTTGAATTGATGTTAGGTGGACACAGAGACAACACATTTGCTGTTCCTGATGCAGAGGCACTGACTGCTTGTCTGATTTTCTGAATGTTGTCAGTGAAGAAGGCAAAGTCATTGCACGCCCTGGTGGATAGAAGTTCAGAGGCTACTGACACTGGGGGGTTAGTTAGTCTGTCGACGGTAGCAAACAAGGCACGTGCGTTGTTTTTGTTTTTGGTAATGATGTCAGAGAAGAAAGACTGTCGTGCGTTTTCAATTCCAAATTATAAAAGGCCAAGTCTCTCTTTATAGATTTCAACGTGAACCTGGAGATTTGTTTTTCGCCACCTGCGTTCAGCTTTTCGACACTCTCTTTTTTCCGCTCTCACGGTCATAGCCTTTCTCCATGGAGATATTTTCTGGAGATATAGCTACTAACTTGAATTGTAGCTACTAACTTGAATTGTTATTCAAATTAAATAATCATTGTTAGGCAAGGCAAGGCAAGTTTATTTATATAGCACTTTTCAACGCAAGGCAATTCAAAGTGCTTTACAAAAAAAAATGAAAAACATTAAGCATTAAAAAAGAAAAGCTAATAAAATAAACATTAAGGAAAAATACATGGATAAAAGTTACAGTGCAGTTTAAGATATGAATAGTTCAATTAAAAGCAGCGACAAAAAGAGAAGTCTTCAGCCTGGATTTAAAAGTAGTAAGAGTTGCAGCGGACAATATTTTATTGTAATGTAGAGACAAGGCTTTTAGTAACAATCATGTATTGCTTTACAATTATATGTAAACAAAAAAAAAAGTCTAAATATGATATTTGGCCTCAAATCATCTGAGGCCTGGCGCCCCCCCCCCCCCCCCTGCGATCTGTGGCGCCCCAGGTTGGGAACCCCTGTTCTAAACCTACAAGCTGCTGCTACTGGAAACTGACAATAAAAGCTTTAAGAGTTGAATGTGAATATATCCACTTTGCACACATCCTGCACAGCCTCGCTCTCCACAGGGACATTTCAACGTCCCTCTTCTTTGTTTCCATCAGGAGAGCATCTGAAGAGAATCAGAGAGACTTTGTGTAAAGTTACAGCTGGAACTGTGACTCTACATGTGGAGTGGGCCTGTTCTCATACACAGGAAAACAGTCCAACTGATGAAGAGAGAGAAGACACAATCAGGCTCCTAATTATTAAACTGTATGATGAGATGTCATAAAAAATGTATTATATTTTGAAGACGATTAGTTGATGACAATGTTTTATGAGCAACTGC
Source organism: Chaenocephalus aceratus (assembly GCA_023974075.1). Classification (NCBI taxonomy): domain Eukaryota; kingdom Metazoa; phylum Chordata; class Actinopteri; order Perciformes; family Channichthyidae; genus Chaenocephalus; species Chaenocephalus aceratus. Next base: position 7,783 of record JAMFTG010000644.1, read on the forward strand.
ATTACTGGTTTCCTCTCAGCAAGTTGTCTTAAAAAGACAGGTTCACTTAACCCCTCTTTTTCAGAGCATTTATGGGACTATTTATATCCTCTCTCTCTCACCTCCATCTCTTCCGGTTCACGTGCTTCAGTGGTGGAGCGCAGAGCTTTCTTCTTCCTGGATTTACAACAACAACAACAACAACAACAACAAATACAAATTCATGACAGTGAAACGAGAAGATGATGGAAGGTGATGAATGAATGTTGAGTGAACGCGTGTATTTCTATTGCTGTACCTCGCCCACAGACCCAGGAGACACACAGGAATCAGCCTCGAGACCCCCAGAGCCGTCCTGAGGATATTCACTATCATCGTTGAACTCCCTGGAAACACACATGTGACAGGTCTCACTCGTAGATTGATAGATCCCTTCAGTGGCATCCACGTCAGACACTCTAAACATGCACAGTTTTATTTTCTCTCTTTTAGTTATGGGTTGCTTCAGATTACAAAGTGAATCAGGTCTGGTGAATGTGGAGAACTTACCTGCCACAACCCTCAGATGAAAGGTGGAGGAACGACGTCCTAACTTGTTCTGGGCTCCACAGGAATAACTCCCACTGTGTTCAGCTCTGAAGTCAGAGATGGTGAAGATCTGTCCTGAAGCTTTAGGAGAGTCTTCATCCTCCGTGTACCAGGTGTAGCTAGCTGCTGGGTTAGCATCACTGCTACAGGTCAGAGTCACTGAACTGCCCTCCTCTCTCTCAGCAGAGGGACTCACGGACACAGAGAGAGGCTTTGGAGCGTCTGGAGGAGAAATTAACATTTAAATATAAGAATATTTAAAAGCTAATGATTTTATATTTTAAATATTTATTTTAGATTTTACTTTTTTACTTTACGATTGTAATGTAGAGCTGGAGCTGTCAAATCATTTAAACTCATGTTTGAAGCGGACAGCCAACAACAAGTCTTTAGCATTTGATTATTCTCTTAATGCTGATGTTGTTGCAGGTGCCGGCTGTTTCTACTGAGCTGCACAATCCAAATGTTTTCATCTGCAATTGTGAATAACATGCTGAGCAATCTAAAGGTCACCTCATGTGTATCCTTAGGGACATTTAAATTATGAAGTTCACCTGTTTTTACGATTTCACTTCCACTTGTTCTTAATATTTTAACATTGTAATAATGTTTCGTTGTGGAGTCCTGGTTATTTCTGATATTTAGTTTTTACTTGTTTCATAAATGTTGCTTTATTCTAATTGGGGTTTAGAGAAAAGATTATTATTATTTATTTTCTTAAGATGGCTTATTTACTGGTGGTAGTTTAGATTTGTGTTTCTATAAATAAGTGTGTTCAATATTTAATATAAACCAACATCGCTTCCAGTTGTTGTGATTTCTTTTTTTTAATCATCCATCCATCTTCTCCGCTTCTCCGTGGTCGGGTCTCGGGGTAGCAGTTCCAGCAGAGAGCCCCAAACGTTCCTTTCCCCTCATCAACCAGCTCTGACTGGGGGGTCCCGAGGCGCTCCCAGGCCAGCGAAGAGATATAATCCCTCCACCTGGTCCTAGGTCTACCCCTTGGTCTCTTCCCAGCTGGACGTGCCTGGAACACCTCCCTAGGGAGGCGCCCAGGTGGCATCCTAACTAGGTACCCGAACCACCTCAACTGGCTCCTTTCGACGCGAAGGAGGAGCGGCTCAACTCCGAGTCCCTCCCTGATGACTGAACTTCTCACCTTATCCCTAAGGGAGACACCAGCCACCCTGCGGAGAAAACCATCTCGAACGCTTGTATCCGCCATCTCGTTCTTTCGGTCATTATTTTTTTTTTAAATTGTTAAGAATTTAATTACCTAATTTATTCTTACATTTCTTTTTTAGATGTTCTTGGTGCATATATTGTTTACTGTTTGTTGCTTTTATTACAATTATTTACAGGTTACAGCTAAGTTTCTGTTTTTGTTATACTGCTGTCTCCATATGAAGATTAAGAATACCCATTGAGGTGTGTGTGTGTGTGTGTGTGTGTGTGTGTGTGTGTGTGTGTGTGTGTGTGTGTGTGTGTGTGTGTGTGTGTGTGTGTGTGTGTGTGTGTGTGTGTGTGTGTGTGTGTGTGTGTGTGTGTGTGTGTGTGTGGAATATCTGTCTGTAGAACCGAATGTGACTAAGAGAGTAGAATGTATTGCAGTCGTAGGTTTCTCTGCGTTCCTGTTCCAGACGTAATGACCAGAGGGTACATCACAACTGCTCTGACACTTCAGCTCTGCCCGGTTAGTAAATCTGGGTCCAACCTGCACCGTGAGATCTGGATTTGTGAAGAAAAGAACAGGAATGATACTTCAGATAAAAACTATACAATACAGCTTTATTTATGAAGCACTTTGCAACCTCCAGACGCTGTACAGTCAAACTAAAACATACACCAAATCAAACACACCATAACACAAGTACACATTTATATTATTGTTTTCTAGAAGACACATGAATGAAAATGTTACCTGTGACATTCAGACTGACTCCGTGTGAACCAGTAAATGTTCCTCCTGCTGTTGTGATCCTGAACTTGTACTCAGCGGAGTCGCTCTCGCTCAGGTTTCTGATGCTCAGAGTGCAGATGTTGTTTCCACAGAGAGCCTCCACACGACCTCTATACTCTGAGTCTGTGGTCACATCTACACGTTCGCCACCTTTCCATTTAGTGAACCAGAATGTTTTCCTAACTGTGTTAACACTGCCTTTCCATGTGGACGGGTGTGTGTAGCTGCATCTCATCTCCACCGTTGATCCTTTCACGGCACAGACCTCAGTGGAAGAGTAAGCCACTCCCCAGCCAGGCTCACCCTGAGCCGCTGAAACACAGAGCACACCAGACACTATGATCAAAGTGAACGACTTAAGTTAACAATTCATTACTAGGAAAAATTGTATCATAATATAAATATAATTTCAGGATGATGTAACCCGGACAAGACTCAAGATCCCTAATTATAAGAAAACTATTCTAATCATGCATCTACGGTATGTAAAGAGAACTGAATATAGATTTGTATAGGTGTGTACCATTGTAAAGAGAATGTGTACTTTTATGTGTTTCCAAGTTGCTCTATTTAATAAACAAAGTATTATCAAGTTGCTTACAAAGAGCAAAGACATCTCACTTCCTTCTTAGGCACTTCATACCTGATGCAGTTATCATTTGACGTATTTTAGCGTTATATCCAAATTATACCAGGTCCAAAAACAAACTCTAAACTCAGTTGTTCAACGTCATGCTGTCGAGGACTGGAGGATGACTTCATATACATGATGCGACTCTCTGTCCAGTTCCCTCTCTGTTGGCTCTGAGGTCAGGGTGCTGCTGAGGTCAGGGTGCTGCTGAGGTCAGGGTGCTGCTGAGGTCAGGGTGAACATAACAATGAATGCAGAGCTCTGAGGTGAGAGCAGCTTCTGTCGGATATACAGATGAGAAAAAGAGGAAGACTGCTTTTAACTCAGAGGGAGGAAATATAACACTGAGGTCAGAGAGGAGAGAAGGACATTTTAGTCCTCACATTTATGAAAGGATAAAACAGAGAAATCAATATAAAACACAAACACAGGTATTGTTTGAACAGTATTCACTTAACTGCTACTATTGATAATTACCAGAGAAACTCAAAGGGACCTCTTTTAATATCTGGAAATTGCAACAAGACTTTCTGCCATTTCAAATGTAACACACTTCTTAAATATCAGATGATAATAATCTTCAGAACGCAAACCGGACCTTCTGAAAAATGAAACTAACAAACTGTGGTCTGGTGCGCAGCTGAGAGCGGACTATTAGGTGTGAATGCACCAACATAAACATATAATCCAGGGTACAAACCACATAGTTGCACCTGCAAGGTGAATACAGAACAACTAAATAATATAAACTACCGAGTGTTTGAAAGCGTACATTAACAGTGTTATGATATCACTGCCCCATCACACGAGTGGATCTGACTTTATTACTACATTTGATTTGAGTGTTTCGTCAACCCAATGTGTTGCTTATGACGGTTTATTTGGAGCTTCGGCCGGAGAATTCACAAGACAAGTCAAAGAGTCAGAGGCTCTGACTTCACGGTAGAGTTGCCACGTCAATTCTGAAGAACTCTCCCCCAGACCCGTGTGTTCAGCTAGTTCAGAGAGCATCATCAACATTGTGCATAACAAGAAGATAGAATGATAACACCTCTATCAGCTGACGCCACCAGGCAGGAACAGGGAGACAGAACACTGAGAGCACAGCAGCCCAGGTTACGAGTGCGTGTGCTCAGTCAGGGTGAGATCTTGCGTGGAGCCCCAGATCGAGGGAGATTATCAGTGGTCTTGTATGTCTTCCATTTTCTAATAATTGCTCCCACAGTTGATTTCTTCACACCAAGCTGCTTACCTGTTGCAGATTCAGTCTTCCCAGCCTGGTGCAGGTCTACCATTTTGTTTCTGGTGTCCTTTGACAGCTCTTTGGTCTTGGCCATAGTGGAGTTTGGAGTGTGACTGTTTGAGGTTGTGGACAGGTGTCTTTTATACTGATAACGAGTTCAAACAGGTGCCATGAATACAGTTAACGAGTGGAGGACAGAGGAGGCTCTTAAAGAAGAAGGTACAGGTCTGTGAGAGCCAGACATCTTGTTTGTTTGTAGGTGACCAAATACTGACCAAATACTGAGGCCTCTCTCATCTTTTTAAGTGGGAGAACTTGCACAATATCTAGATTTATTTTCTGTCTCCATTCATTCCACTGAGCCGAGAGTGGGAGCTCGGGGGCGGGGCTTAGGGCGCGTGCTGTGTGAAAATCACATATTACACATATTTCTGGATCGATTCCATATTTTAAACACACAAACATTGACACTTTATGATTATGATGATTAATAGTATTATTATTAATAATAATAATGTTTTTGTGTGTGGTTTAGGAAGGGCGGCGCCCTAGCGCCCTCTATAGGCCAGCCCACTGCTTATAATGTAAGTCTTGTCACCCATGCATAGATATATATAAACACTAGATGGCTCATGGGAGATTTTCCAGCGTAGCTGACCGGCCGCCATCTTGCTACAGTCAACAGTTACTCTGATTCGCGTTATGGTAGCTGTTGTAAGGTGAGTGATCTGCACAAACATACTCTTAACTCGCTGAAATCTTGACTGATTTACAAACGGTTTGGTTTATTATAAACATTATTAGCATGGCTATGATACAGGATGCTTGGACATGTTGAAATTGCAGCTTTTCTTTGTGTATGTGGTTGTATTTAGTAGCTGGCTAATAACAAGAGGCTGTGAGTGACGGGCCGTCCACACTACAGCTTCGACAGCTTCAAAAACGGTTTCCAACGCGTCTGCCCATTCACTTTGAATGGGGTGACGTCACGTTGCCTCGCTTTTCACCGAACTGAATTGTGGGTAGCATAGCGGTCCGTCTCCGGCGTCAGAAGTTGAACAGTAGCCAGCGCCAGCCAATCAAATCCCGTTTCTGAAAATCTGACAGCTCAAGCCGTAGCCAATCAAACCGCGTCTAAGCTGGGAGAGATATCCCGCCGTTCATTTCTATATTTCAAAAAAAGATGGAGGAGAAACTAATTATCGCCGTAGTAAAACACCCGGTTTTGTATGACCAGACCCTCTTCACCTACCGGGACACAAACCGGAGGAACCAGGCGTGGAGGGAGGTGGCAGAGACAGTGGGGGAAACTGGTAGGTTTTCGCCTGTTTGGGGAGTTTATATATATATATATATTGCTCGCATAAAATCCCTGGGGTTTTTTGCTTTGTATGTCGGGGGCGGGAGATTCATGTGATTGGTTGTTGGTCGCGTTGCTCGAATAAAATCCCCAAGCTTCAGACACGCCCAGCTCCAAGCTTTTTTTGTAAGACCTAGTATTACAAAGTTCACCCAGCAACTTTTACCAGTGGGAGAGGCATAACTGCTCTTTCTTTTCAACATAACTTAAGTTACACATGATTTCTTCCAAGTGGTTGGGCTTGTTAGAAACATCTTGCATTATGATACAGGAATTTGCTGGCTTTGTGTTTACAGAAGTACCTGACTATGCCGGACTTTTGTGCAGCCTACGGATGCTCCAATCGCCGCTGTCTACAAACAAGAACCCGTGGGATCACCACATATGTTTATGTTTGCTCAGTCTAATAAACCCATAACATGGTTGTGAAAGAATACCAAAGCTGAGGCTGGACGATGATTGATTGTTGGTGTGCCATGTGTCACCGTGTGTCTTATTGGTTTTGTGTTATACTGTATTTTATTGTGTGCAGCTGGTCCTTATCTCCAAGACACATTTAAAACAAATAACCTTGAACCTTGAAGCCCCATCTCTCCCCACCTGCTCCTGCTTCCTACATCCCCTCCACACCACACCAAGTTGTTCTTCTTAATAATAATAATACATTTATGTTGGGGGGCCGCCTTTCATAACACCCAAGCACACCTTTTATTTATTTATTATTGCATAGGGGCAATATAGGGAACAATTTAAACAGTGGATTTTGTGATATATCAGCCGGGGTGAGACAAGACAAACCACAAATGGACTACAGAAGGACACAAAAGGACACATGGTACAGTTTATATTATTCTTGGTCTTTTTTCAATAACACATTTCAAAGGTTCTGGATTTGTTTACAAATCTAGAAACTAAATACAAAACTAGGATGATATGAAGATCTCATGTCAAAAATAATTGTGATAAATGAGACAGAACTGGCCTGTCTGTGAGCACATTTTATGTTGGTTTGGTTCTTCTGATAAAGGTGTGAATATCTAAATAATATACCAACATATGCTATTGTCATTAGTTGTGTCCCTGTTCTTCAAGCTAAGGCATTGCTAAATTAACAACTCTTGGCTTACAGAGTGGTAACATGAGACCGATTTGTATATATAAAATATAAATAAATAAATGGAAATATATACACCGGCAAATATTTAATATAAATACCTTGTGTGTGTGTATATAGCTATTGCTTTATCTGATTAATGTTATTTTCATATGAAAGTCCATGATTATAAGTATGCAGTATCATAACTACATCTTTGATGTTTATAAAAAACCAAACCATTTGAAAATTGGTTGAAAATTGAGCAAGCTATGGTTATTTAAATAGTAAACCATAATGTTATGAATGAGAGCACTGCCTGTAGCAAGATGGCGGCCAAGTGGCAACGTCGGTCTCCATTGGCCAGCAGCGCGGGTGAGTCATCTAGTGTTTATATATATCTATGCACCCATGGATGTATAATAAGAACTGGATACAGCGTGGTAGGCGGGGCCTCATTCATTCCTATGAGAGTTGCTCATTAGGGCATGATGATAAAATGGCCCAACTTTTGAGAGAGCGAAACGTCACAGATTACCCGGCATGCCTGAGAAGTACCCGTATGTGCGCTCATAGCGTATGCGCAACTTTAACCAAAATGCTGGTTCACATCAAGCACGTCAATTTGCGTACACGTAACAGCACCGTGCGTTCATGACAGCATGGTAATGGTTTGTTGTTATAATGGATTTGATATTAACGAGGCGGCAGTTAGCGGCTAGCTAGTCATTATGCTAATGTACACATCAATCGTTATGTACTTATATTACGCTGTAACAGGATCTAGTGATATCCAAGCAACAGAGCTTCATTTAGCATGAAAGAATGATTGCACTGTGTATATATATATATATATTAGTGCTGTCAAAATTATCGCCTTAACGGCGGTAATTATTATTTTGAATTAATTGCGTTAAAATATTTAACGCATGTGCAGAATGGCCCGCCCCATACGTGCCACCAGTGGCAGCGCCAGGGTATGGCTGGGGTAGGCTACAACCATACCAAGAAATGGCTGAGCCCCACCATGAAACATGATGTTAAAGTAAGCAAAATAAAGTCTGCCAACTCGCGCGGAGTAAATTGCACAGACAGCAGTTAGTAAGATTGATTTCAGTAGCCACGGTTTTGCAAACTTTTGTCACGTAGTGATCGTCTTCTCAATAGAACATCTTTGATAATGTCTTCTGGCCAATCAGAATCAAGATAACGGTGTCGTGTTGTTGCAGGAAGTCCCGACGGAGAATACTTTTGCTGTAGGCCCAATCCCAAACCACTCCATCAACCCTACCCCTCCGTGATGGAGTGAACTCCGTCTGTAGCCACACTCGCAGCTCAACGAGGCTCCCTCCTGTCAGATGGAGGGAGTAAATACAGCAGCAAGCTTTGGGACGGCCTCCCCTCTCTCCGGCAGAAAAACAGGAAATGCCGTAACTGTTTGTAACAACGGTTTCAAATCAGCATCTCTTAGGCTGCAGCCACACGAGGACAAAAACAGCCGTTTGCGTTACTGTTTAGTGTCATATAGACCGTTCGGCCACACGAGGACGACCGAATACGGCACTAAACGACTGAGGAAACGATAACGTGTCCCAAGGTGGATAGAACGGCATACGCAACTCTCTGGGGGGTCAAACGGCTCCGTGTGTGTGCCCTATCCGAACATTTTCAGATCACTGATAGTGATTGCGCAATAGCCCCGCCTCTCCCCACCTCTTCTGCTCACCTCCGCTTACCCCGCGCCATTGCTGAAGTGTTTCGCCACCAACAACAACAACAATGGCGGATCGCAGAGTTGCTATGTGCTCCGGACGCTATTGACCATGCTACAGTTGTTTGTGCAACATCTACAGCAGATCCTCCATCAGCAAAAACAGGACATGGAGAACATGACCTACATATTGCTAACACTACAGCGGGGAATAACCAGAAGGGCAACCAGGCGAAGATTTTGGGTAAGACCGGGCAGAAGCAGCACTTGGTGGGACAATTTTGTCAATGGCGTTGTCGTGGATGATGAATGGAGGGAGAACTTCCGCATGTCCAGAGCCTCTGTCGTCGCCCTGACTGAAGAACTGCGCCCATATATCGAAAAGAAAACATCAAACATGAGGGCACCGATTGATCCACTGAAAATGGTTGCGTTTATGCTGTATTACCTGAGCGATGGGGGGAGGACGCGGAAGACTGCTAACGCCTTCGGTGTTTCGCGCCAGGCTTTGTCCCTCATTATGAGGCAGACATGCAGAGCGATCTCCATCCACCTGCGTCCAAAATATATCAAGCTGCCTTTTACTGAGCCCGAGGATCTGGTTGAGGGGTTCCATCGTGCGCATCGCATGCCACGATGTTTAGGAGCAGTGGACGGAACCCACATCGAAATCAAGCAGCCATCTAACAACTCCACTGACTACATCAACAGGAAAGGCAAATATTCCCTAAAGCCCCTGTCACACTGTCCCGAAGTTGACACCCGATGGACACACGAATATGGAATTGTGAATTTCGCACGAAGATGGCCCCGAACCACACGAAGACATTTACATTACATTTAAGAAATACAACTGCAACGAAAGTAACATAAACAATTATGTTACAGTACTATGATACTGTACTGATATCTTCAGACTTTGTTCTTTACTTTATCCGTCTTTATATGTAGAAAATATTACGTTTTCTCCGTAATGTTGTTTCCATAGCAACAACAACTTCCTGTCAACTGTCCTTCAAAATAATATATTATATCCTTTTTAGTTTCACAGAACACAAATTGGGTTATTTACATAATATGTTTACATGATTTTGTTGTGCAATAAAACAACCCGATGGACACACGATAAAGGAAATGTTCAAATTCGGCTGTGATCGTAGCAACATCGGGCCATTCGTGAGGGCATCTAAAGCCATCGTATGACCGCCGGTGGAGTTTCTCAGGCTCCGGCAGCAACTTCGTGAGCGGAGGCAAAATCTTTGGCATGCCAAAAAATAGCCGAAGGACCTTGAAGGTTCATTTTCGTGTTGAATTAGTGTGTCCATGTTGCCCTTCGTAAGGCCATCGTGAGGGCATCGTGTTATCATCGGTGCCATCGGGCATTCACCCCGATCAGAGTGAGGGCGAATGCACCGATGATAACACGAAGATGACTCGACTTGACAAGATGCCCTCACGAGTGCCTTACGAAGTTGCCGCTCACGAAGTTGCTGCCGGAGCCTGAGAAACTCCACCGGCGGTCATACGAAGGCTTAGATGCCCTCACGAATGGCCTGATGTTGCTACGATCACAGCCGAATTTGAACATTTCCTTTATCGTGTGTCCATCGGGTGTCAATTTCGGGACAGTGTGACAGGGCCTTTAATGTACAGGCCGCCTGTGATTACAAATACCGATTCATGGATGTCGTGGTGAAGTGGCCTGGGAGTGTGCACGATGCTAACTCAAAGCTAAACATGTACTTGAAAACTGGAAAGATCCCGGCTCTGAGAAAACAGATTGTGGACGACGAAGAGGCCGTACCAATGTATCTTCTTGGGGATCCAGCCTACCCACTGCTGCCGTACCTGATGAAGCAATATGCACCCGGTGGCTCCACAGTTCAGGAACAGTACTTTGGGCTAACTTTGTGTAGGGCGCGTATGGTCATTGAGTGTGCTTTTGGTCGCCTCAAGGCCAGATGTGCTGCACTCAGAAGGCCTATGGACATAAACATGGATGACCTGCCCCATGTCATTTACTCCTGCTTTGTCCTCTACCATTTATGTGAGGTCAGTAAGGAGGCTGTGGGTGATCAGTCTGTGGGGGGAATAATTCAAGGTGAAACGGATGTCCAGCCTCCCACACAGAGCAATAGGTATCTCTGACTGTAATGAGGGCGAGTGAAAGAGAGTGAGGAGAGTGCTTACGGCTTCCATTGACCCTTAGGACTACATCAAAGACAGACTGTATTTTTTTTACAGTCTGTCTGTAGTATTTTTTTTGGGGAAAAGATGTGTTAAGATCTAATAAACATTCTTTGTTACATGCACTGTGCAGCTCCTTCAGTGACAGGTTTCTTTTTTGTTGTACTTAGGACTTCTTAATACAAAATATGTGATTCTCCAATGTTCAAAGTGTGAAATTAAAAATAAAATTGGCTGCAACTACTTCCAGACTTTCTTTGAACATAAAGTGCAAACGCAGTATCATATATATTTATACTTTCCCATAAGGACCCAACGTGGCACGGTGTCACATGAACGTTAATGGTCTGGAAAGCTCCTTATAAGCTTTTATTTTATCTCATTACATTACAGGTCACTTGTTAGTCGCTTTTATCCAAAGCGACTTACATACTCAATACTGTGGACAATCCCCACCGGAGCACTTTGGGGTGAAGCGTCTCAGGGACACACCGACATGTGCAGTGGGGTTTTCTGCCACGCGCAGCACCAGGCCGGCTAACAGTCGGTTGCTGAGGTGTTTAAAGGAGAAACATATGAAGTGTTACTGAGGGCTAGAAGGGGGGCTTTGATATAGTGTCTTTGTTACGTGTTAGTACTCTAAGTACGTCTAAATGATTTGTAAAACATAAGTAGTTCATTCTATTTAGACTGATATTGCTGTTGAGATATTATTAATGATATTGGACGGAGACATTGATTTGATTTGTTATTCAATATAATACAGTTTTACATCTAAGCAGAGGCTCATGCAAGATTAATATCGCACAACCCCTTATTAAGATTCTGATCAAATCACTATTAATTGTTCATGTAACCACTCCCACGATCTCATGAGGTCCCTAACACTGAGCAGCTGGTGGGTCATGGTCCAGGACGTGAGATATTGTGTTCCCATAACAATATAAAAAAATGTCTTGGTCAAATTGATATGACACGACCAATGAGACAAACATCGCTGTGACACTGATGTTCCATCCTGACTAGGAGTGACATATATGCACGATTACAAATATGAGTATGATCTGCTCAGTTAATTTAGCTGATTCAATGACAGTTAAAGGTGGGGTAGGTAAGTTTCAGAAACCGGCTCGAGATACACTTGTTATATTCCATGGAATGCTCTTAACATCCCGATAGCAATGAATATCTGAAGTGCTTTGACAACAGATCCATAAAAAAAATATCTGTGGAAGCCGTAATACTGTAAAAAGTACCGGCTAAAGTAACTGGATGGCCTACCTGCCTGTCAGCCTTCCATCGGGGCACAGACTTATCTCGTGCCCTCATTGGTCATGTGCGCGTTCGTGTGTGTTGGAGGAGGGGCTCTGTGAGGAAGTGGCAGATTTTCTCCGGTCGTGCACTTTCAAATTCTAGATTTGATCTCGAGCCGGTTTCTCCAACTTACCTACCCCACCTTTAAGTTAATATATCCTTTATTCTTCAGTTCAAACCAATTTAAACCAAAAAAGCATCCTCACTAATGAAGTTATGAGTTATTTTACCATTAAAGCCCAATGTGACAGTTCAGATATTTGACACTAGGGGGGGGGGGGGGGGGTATATGTTCTCCTTAATGTTCCCAAAAGTAGAAACGGCTCTGGGTTCTTATGGATTAAACAACTGGCTTACAGCTCAAAACACTGAAGCTCACTGCGTGGCCAGTAATAGATATCTCACTGACTAACGAGGGAGCGACAGTGAAGAGTGCTGAAGAGTGCTTGCGAGTACATTGACATGAAAGACAAGACGGTTATTTTGCAAGGTTTTTATATTAATAACATTTGCACATGCAATAAAAAGTTATACAATACAAAATAAAATACACTACACATAATAGTCTTCTGGAAAGAGTGCCTGCCTGGCGGAAAACTGAGATGGTTGCCGTGGGGGGTCAGAGGTCATCGTGTGCAGGTGTGGTGTGTCGGCAGGCTGTGGACTTCTATGGGGTGGCGCACGCGTTGATTCCCTCATCAGGGAAAAGCCCTCCCGGATGCTCTCGTTCAGCTGCTGGAAGCTGTCTGCGTTGCGGATGGATGTTTGCTCCATTAGCTCCACCATCCTCCTCCTGAGTCTCAGGTCTTCCTGCACGGCACGGTCAGCTGGACGCTTTCTCCTCAGGCGGTCGCTTCTGGGGCCGTTCAGCTGCACCTCGAATAAACCAGAGCGTTTTTATTATTACACAATAGGACCATAGCCACCAGATAACGTAAGACCAAAGGCATGTTGGGAGTGAAACAGCTTTCAATACCTTCTACTTTCACAAATACAACAGCTTTCAATACCGTCTACTTTTACAAATACACACCGCTTTCAATACCTTCTACTTTTACAAATAAACAGCCCTCAATACCTTCTACTTTTACAAATACAACAGCTTTCAATACCTTCTATTTTTACAAATACAACCGCTTTCAATACTTTCTACAAATACAACAGCTCTCAATACCTTCTAATTGTATACAGCTTAAACATGTTAAACATTTTTTTTTAGTATGTAGTAGGGATGCCAGTGATTATTCGATTATTCGTAACAGTCTCCATAATCGAATATTAATTTAAAAAATCGATTTTATTTATATATATTTTTATTATTATTTTATTTTAATTAATTTTTTTCTGGCTTAGTTTCAACCAAAATAATAATAATCGATTATTATTCGCCAGGGCTGCCGAATAATGGATTTTGATCATGGTCAGTTTCTGGTATGTAGTCCGTTGAGCTTGAAATAATGAACATACCTGGAGCAGACCCCCGCGACGCCCAGAGCCCACCGCGCGCCTGGACTTCATGCGGATTTGTTTGAGCTTGGCGGCAAGCTGGGCCTTTGTAATGGCGCCCACGCCGTGAGGGAAATCCTTCCCTGTGTCGGTCGTCGGATACTGCGCCTGAAATAAATCGACTATATCGCTATATTTGGACTCGCAGCACTCCCAGTCAACATTCTCCTGTGTTTTAGTCGTTTGTATTCTAATGGGACCCGAAGGAGAAGTTCTACCTCATCATCAGTCCACGAAAACACGTCCTTTCTTGCATCAGCCATCTTCTCCCTTGTTTGTTTGTTGTGTGCCTTACGCATCCGGGGGGGATCTTATACTCGCTGCTTTTGTGGAGGAAGTTACAGCGCCACCTACAGGATCCTGCATGTACTGCAGCTTCTCCAGGTTGGAGCTAAACGGAGCGGGCTCGTGTGGGCAGACACTATCCGGATGACTATTGCGTGTGGACGGAAGCTTGTTTGCGATTGCGTTAATCCTATGCGTGTGGCCGTTTTCGTCCTCGTGTGGCCGCAGCCTCAGACAAAAAGTTTAAATTAATAACTCAAATAAAACTCCAAACATCTTTCATTGTGTTTCAAAGCTCTTTTAGTTTTAAACCTGATGTTTATAAGCTTCTTAGTTTTTGCAACGGTCTGTAAATATACACAACTTTATAATAAAATGCACACATTTACCTTTTTCTAGACTGAACACAGGTTTGATCCTCAGTTAAAAACATATGAGGTTATCATGAGGTCGTTAACATCGCAGTTTATCAGTGGATGTTTGCTGGAACTACTTGTACACAGGGTGTTTCCTGAGGGACACACACAGCGTGACTCCGGTCAGGTAGAGACCCAGGCTGAAGTCGAATAGTCCATTTAGCTTAGGAACCTTCCTAAAGGAGTGAAATGACCCGGAAGTCCCTCAGTGGCAGCCATGGTAAGTGCCGTTCGAATTCTCTAGAATGATGAGAATGATAGGAAAGGAGGTTTCAAACTTCCTTTATAACCGCCTTTAGCTTAGGAACCACTGGACCTCCCTAACCGACAGGAGAAGCGAAAATGCTGCCCCACAATGCATTGCAGCCGCAGCATTTGCCGTCACTCAACAGTCGGCCGTTCACGGAAACAACCGATTATGACGGAGAAATGATATCATGAAAGTTACGGTGCTTATTAAGCATTTTAAAACATAGGTGGTAAGTTGCCAAAGTGCTTTGTTTTGAACGTTCATCAGTATTATAATCAAAAAGATAAATATGAACGTTAGTTTTTACTGAAATGATCAAATAAAGTGAACATTTCAGTCTTTACTGAGCTGTGTGGGGTTTGTTCAACTTCTAAAAGATGTTTGAATGGTGATATACACAGTGATAGATGTTAAGGATTAACGTTTATAATAAATACATCTGTATTGATTTTAAGATCTTTAGTTCATACAATCATACGTATTGGGATCATTGGTATTAACGTGGACCGGAGGGAGAGGGGGACGAGCATAAGTTTCACTTTCCTTTTTTATTTCAATTCCAGCTTTGGTCCTGAAGAATATGTTTCTCTGTTGTCCACGTTCATAAAGCAAAGCAGCAGCATCAGAGCACGGGGCAGAGTCTCTAGATGAGTTCACAGTAGTCCCTCGTTCTTATTAAACATCCATGTTTGTAGTCCGCTGTATAGAAAACTGTGGTTTCCATAGTTTCCCCACAGCAGCAGACGCACACAATGACGTCCGCTGGCGCATCATAAACACGTGGGATAGTAAAAGTGCATTCGGATTCTCTAAAGTACCGCAGTCTCTTCTCCTAAGTCCTTTTGAATTCTCCTATCCACTATCCCTTCACCTCGTGACGTTTCACTCAGAGGTCAAGGAATAGACGATAGGGTTAGAATTTAGGAGCTGATTTTTAAACTATCCGACTGCAGCCCCAGGGCTGCTTCTCAGGTCGACTATTTTCATCTCCTCGGTCCTCGGTTTCACCGGAAGTTGATTTGCCTGCGCCATCTTGAGTACCGTCCCATGGCTCTTATTTCTGCCAGAGGACCGAGGATCGAGGAGCGATGACCGAGGAACCACCAGACCATCCTCAGATACTCGCCCCGCCCCCTTACTGTGTATCGCTCACTGATTGGACGAGGCAGTGCATGCACTGATCTGATGCTTCTTGACATGAGAGCGGTTTCCCAGCGGAGTGAAGAAAATACATGAACCTCACAAGACTCACTCCTCAGTTTATACCGTGTTTTGTTTCAATTCATGTTTCATTTATGTTAATTTGCTCCACACAAACAAACAAAGTGTGCAGTCCAATGAATGTTAATCTAACTGGGTTTTGATAGATAACATATCTGTTTTTGTTCTCTGAATAATTGTATTTCTATTGTGCACTCTAATCAATATTAATCAAACTATTGTTCGTATATACATTTTAAGAATGGCGTTTATCTTTTTTGAGAATGAGTTCTTATTGTATTTAATGTATTTGGGTCTACAACAGATGATACACATGTTTGTGTCAGTAAATGTGCACTAACAGGCGGGGGTGTTTGTGGAAATAACGGGGACAGAGCTGCCGCCAGACAATCAGCTGTGCAGCGTCATCACAAACGGCCGTCGCCTCACGTGACGCTCCGGAGGAAAGGACGTCCCATTGCTCTTAAAACTCATGTCCCTGCTTCTCGTGGTTTCCTTGCTTCCCTCCTTGCTTCCCTGGTGGGAGGGACTAGTCGCAGGGAAACGACGCAGGTGAGGGAAGCAAGGAATCCATTTAATCGACCTGAGAAGCAGCCCGGGTACACCATGGGAACATTATGACAGACGAAATTGGCACTCAGGAATTCAACAGTGTAATGAATCGCGTTTTAATGCGCTTGACGTCGCCAGAAGGGATCGCGCAGCGCAGCGACAATGTTCTGCGAGTCACCAGGAGCACGTTCCGGAGGCCACCAACAACGGGTAGGCTGCTATATCAGTTGTGTGCATGAGCATTGTCCATTTCATATTGTGCTGATGCATTGGTCTTCAATCATATATAGTGCAAGGCAAGCTTATTTAAAAAGTTTTGTTCACGTTAAATTTGCAGTGGAATCATAATGTATCGAGTTTAGATTTAACGTTTTCATTTGAAGTTTGAGCCGGGAAGAGCGAGCTAACTAGCCTACTGCTGTGTAGCCTACATACAGCCTACATACAGTGCCAGGACAAGTTGTGTATTTTAAACCAACTGGATACATATTAGTTATAATGAAGACAATATTTAAGCAATAGTCGTAAAAGTATTTAAGCAGTAGTGTACTTGAATGTTATGTTTTGGAGAAGCTCCCTCAAATCTTTAAACAGGAATATGATAACTTGTTCATAATTATACAAACATGTGAGAACTATGACAACTCAATTTAAGTATATATATATATATATATAGTACCCAAGACAGACAACCCCTCTTCACCAATCACCAGTCATGTATAATTAAGCAATAGCTCACGACAGGCCGTGGTATATGCTCATTATATCACAGCTAAGGGGCGTGGTTCGGCCCGACGCGAAGCCAATCAGATTGCTTGATTTGACTTGTCCGTTTTATAATGGACTTTTTACATTTGAAATGATTTAGGAAGAAGTGGATCTGGCCGTCCTTTTAAGTGACTTCAGAAAGGAATTCGTTTCTGAAGGCCTAGTCAGTAATATCTGCATCAGGAGGAAGACACTTCTTGAGAGTGCAATAAAAGCCATCTCAAGGGTTACTTTCTGCTGGAACAATTCCCCCTCCATGGAATGTGTAGGAGGAGATGGAGATGACATGGGTGGACCACAGAGAGAGTGGTTCAGGTCTGAATAACCTCGTGTATGATTCCTAATCATAATGTGTCCTAGTTTTCAGGTTGACTGCAAAGTTATAGTACTGTATCTTTTTCTCAATTGATTCATTGTAGACTCTTGATGATAGAAGTACGAACATCCATGGGGATATTCGAGGGAAAGGCTGCTCAGGTCTTCCTTACCTAGGACCAAGCGGCGTTAGATGGCTGCGTGGTCAGTGGCACACGGAGGTCCTGTATCAAGGCCCTGGATCCCAGCCTGTATCAAAGCCCTGGATCCCAGCCTGTACCAAAGCCCTGGATCCCAGCCTGTACCAAAGCCCTGGATCCCAGCCTGTACCAGCTGCTGTGCGGCCAGGAGCCTCAACTGGAGCCATTTGACTGCAGTGTGCTGCCTGGTCCGGATGTTCAGAGCAGAGCAAAAAGGGTGCCTGATTATTTTTATGTTATTAATTAATATTTGATAGAAAGAAATCCATTCCTTCTTGGTCAGTGAAAGTTTGTAAAAGCATTTCTACTAAACCTTTGTAATTGATCAATCCGGCTACATTATTTTATCTCTAAGGTCCTACAGTGCAAGACTGCAGAGGACCGGTCTGCCCTCCAGCGAGACTTGAGGGACTGGACCTCTGAGTGTGGCGCCCCTGGCATCTGCAGTGCCACTATCGGAGGACTTCCGAAGATCTATGCCTCTGTATTTAAGCACTACATATTTCTCAGGTAAACAAAAACACTTATAAACAAAAAAACAAGAAAAAAATCAATGTTAAAGAAGCCATAACTTACTGTATGCTACTAATATTTAACATTTTGAACACTGAATATTTTGTGTTTTACTTAACGTAGGTTAAAATGTTGCAATTATGTATGCTGTTTCCTATTATCACTGCTTTTTTAGTCTTTTCCAAAAAACACATCAGTCGTTCTTCAGGTTACGTGTTTGATCTTTGTCGGCTTATAGAACGGCCCAGTGGTGAACCACGGAGGGCCTGAATGCTTTTGGGAACCTGGTCAGGAACAACTGGATGGCCTTCCTTCCCTGCTTCACCAGCATGAGGACCCCCCCTCCTTTAAGGCCATATTCAAATATGAATGCAGTCCAAGAGGAACACATCACCGGGAACAAGAGGAGGACACGATATACAGCTGGGAGTTGGTCCTAATCCTCATCGAAGGTACATTTATACCTTTAGGAACATGCAAAGCACCTCATATGAAATACTATAACTCAGTAAATACTGTTGTCGATGGATGCGTTACAAAAAGAAAATCGATTTAATTTAATATCAATGTAGCTAATGCAAATACACATGTTGATGTCAATATACCATAAAGCCAGATAAATGTAAACTACATTATTGATTAACGTTTGATGCTAAATTACTTTAGTGATTTTATTATGTTCCACATTTGACTTTAAAAATGAAAATAACTATTATTCCAATATACCTTTTTGTCACTGGCAGACAAACGGACTGACCTGACCTCTGAGGACCTTGATTTGATTTACTTTATTAATCCCCGTGGGGAAATTGTTTCTCTGCATTTCACCCATCCTAGTGTTAGGAGCAGTGTGGGGAACGGTGCCTTGCTCAGGGACACCTCGGTAGCACTTGGTCTTGCCGGGACTTGAACTGGTGACCTTCCAGTTGCCAATCCAAGTCCCTATGGACCTGCTGGTTTCCGTCACCGGGGAAGATGAAGTTCCAACGCTTGGCTTTCCACACAAGCCCTCCGTTGACTTGTATACACCGGGGGGCCGGCGTGCGTCGTCCGCCATACGCCTCAACCTGTGCTGACGCTGTTCCTACCACGAGGCATCAGAGGAACACGAGCTCCACAACATACTGAAGCAGCCACTGAAGACTCGTGGGGCTTTCTAAAGGTCTAGACGAGGAGGAGGAGGAGGAGGAAGAGAGGAGAGGAGAGGAGAGGAGGAGGATTGGGAGGGTGTGCCGAGTATGACGATAAGATGTGGGGGAAAGTATTACTGCAATTTGACATTATTGCCATAAATATGGAAACTTTGTTTGAACGTTGTCACCAACACTGTCAGGACGTGCACTAATGAAACCTCACTTGTTGCTTTGTTCTCGACGCTTCATGTTTGACTCCCTACTTATAAATGCTCTGATGTTAAATAATACCATATGTTTTTGCAAAGCCCGTCATACAGTTTTAAAAAAGAACGTTACTTTAATAAAAGTACATTGTAACATTGTGCAACATGTCCCTTATGCTGCTGCTGGTACAGAAAGGGATGCATGTAACTCCTGGCAGGTTCCTGCTGTGCGGACTGAGGCTGGGAAAAGGAGTCTTTTTTATTATGGGCCTTGGTCTTGGAATGACCTTCAGTCACGCCTCAAACTGAGGGCACTTGTCTCAATAGCATGTTTTAAATTGAAGTTGTCTGAAGCCCTTACCACCAGCTGCTCTTGCAGTAATAAGTAGTGCACCTTTCGTACTGTCCTAATGTGCACAATGTAGGGACTGCTTTTTTATCTTTTGTTTTCTTAGTTATGTTCTCTGTATCTTATATGTTTGTGTTATGTGTAACGTTGCTGCCTTCTTGGCCAGGTCAGCATTGCAAATGAGATTCTATCTCAATGCTTTTATCTGGTTAAATAAAGGTAAAAAAAAAAAAAAAAAAGCTAAATGTAATAATATGTCATTTATTTGTTGTTTAATTTGTTCATAAACTTAAGTCATTCCACAAGTTGCAGTTTTATGGGCGTTAAGTGCTGAACGATGTGTTGAGAGGGACCTCGTGTTCGCCCGGTTCGGAGGCTCAGCATTGTGTTCCGTTCCTTTGATTTGTTAAGTACCTCAAACATGATGTGTATGTTGATATATGCCGTAAGTCCACCTATAGGAGTAATACATCTGATTTTACATTTACCTGGTGCTATGATTTAAATGTACTTAACAAAATGAAGATAACAAATTACTTGCAAATTCAAGTTACACGTTACATAAAAGGAGAGATGTTGAGTAAAAGAACATTATTAGTAATTTATTCTAGAATTTAAACCCATAATATGGGAGGCGTGTGGCGCAGGGGGTTAATGCGCTGATCTTTAAATCAGAAGACGGCAAGTTCGAGTCCCACTGCAGTCAGCATGTCGTTGTGTCCCTGTGGCGCAGTGGTTGGGAGCTCCGGTTCAAACCCCACTGCAGTCAGCATGTCGTTGTGTCCCTGTGGCGCAGTGAATGGGAGCTCAGGTTCAAACCCCACTGTAGTCAGCATGTCGTTGTGTCCCTGTGGCGCAGTGGATGGGAGCTCAGGTTCAAACCCCACTGCAGTCAGCATGTCGTGGTGTCCCTGTGGCACAGTGGGTGGGAGCTCAGGTTCAAACCCCACTGCAGTCAGCATGTCGTTGTGTCCCTGTGGCGCAGTGGGCTGGAGCTCAGGTTCAAACCCCACTGCAGTCAGCATGTCGTTGTGTCCCTGTGGCGCAGTGGGAGGGAGCTCAGGTTCAAACCCCACTGCAGTCAGCATGTCGTTGTGTCCCTGTGGCGCAGTGGGAGGGAGCTCAGGTTCAAACCCCACTGCAGTCAGCATGTCGTTGTGTCCCTGAGACCATCCACCCCAAAGTGCTCCCGTGGGGATTGCCCACAGTGTTGAGTATGGAAGTCGCTTTGGATAAAAGCGTCTAACAAGTAATAAAAGTATTATTTACTGAACCAAAAAGTCATTTTTCTAGTGTGTATTTTCCTAACGGTAACATGTGCCACAAGCCTTGGCTGGATTAGAAGATTATAATTACTACTATAATTGCTTTCTTTCAAATTCAAGAGCTGATTACCGAATGAGACGCATATGGCCATCTCTGTGCCACAAGCTGTTAGGAAAGGGCACATAGGACACATCGTAGGTTCTCCTCGCCACAGTCTGGCCCCATCTCTGTGCTGCTGCAGCTGGATCGATCTGCTTTAGAGTCTCTCCAACTCTTCTTCTTTGAACCACAATCCCTTCTGCGTGCAGGTATGCCCTCATCATCTGAAAGTGGTTCATTTAAAAAGACAAATAAGATACAGAACATTTTCTATAAAATGTTATATATAAAAAGACTCTAAAAGGGAATATAAACTAGTATGCTTACTTCTGAACCTGATGTAGGAAACTGGTGGTGGAGACTCCGGACATGCTCTTCCAGGTCAGGATCACTAATGGTGGTGAATCTGTTCCTTGCTGAAGTATTTAAAGGCATCATATCATATACTTATTGTAAGTCGCTTTGGATAAAAGCGTCAGCTAAATGCAATGTAATGTAATGTAATATAAACTGGTAAAAAAGTGGCGTAGTAATCATCAGCGCACCGCTTCAACGCGTGTATGTTGGTGTATTCACGGCATTCATTTTGTTATTCTACACGTATTGTTGTTTTATAGTTATTAACCCAATTTGTGTTCTTTGAAATTGAAAAATATATCGCATTGTGTTTGTTACTTTCGTTGCAGTTGTATATGTCTTAAGTGTAATTTGGCTTGGCTTCCTATTCATGGACATGCTTTTATTTTGAAGGAGAGGTAGCGCTGTTGACAGGAAGTTGTTGTTGCTCTGGAAACAACGTGACGGAGATTAACGGAGAAAAGTAATATCTACATATAAAGACGGAGAAAGTAAACGATAACACATATGGTTAAGTGTTAGCACCCCTTGAACAAGCTCTTACGTTGATATTGGAGATTTCAATAAATTCAATTTGAAAAAAAAACGGGGAAAAAACAAACAAAACGAATATCCGAATAACGAAATTGAAACCCGAATAGTATTCCAACGATGTTAGTTGGTGACTCACCTGAATGCACAAGGTGTGCTGCATGGAAACCAGTATGCAGGGCATTGGAAGCTTGAGGTCCGGAGATGAAAGATCTGAGATCAGACTTTGAACTATATCCTGCACAGCCTCGGCGCCAATAGTATCTCCAACCCTTCTTACGTTAGCTATAGAGCTGTTGATAGCGTAAACTTCTGTTCGGCCCAAAGATCCTTGATTAAATGCTCTTTGAATCTCAGTACATCTTCTTCTTCTTCGTCTCAGTACAACGCCCGCCATCTTGTGTTTGAACTTCTGTGAAGATTGATGGGCGAGGTCTATCTTAAGAGCCAATAGGAGACCGATATGTTCCCATTGCTTGCTCGGGACGCTGCTATTGATCTTTATCTTTATTGCTACCCCCTTCCCCGTCAATTTATAGTGTTGGTCCACAGCACAAACGTATTAGTTTAACAAAATCTGCATCTAAAATGGTGGCATAGACGTTATTTTCCCCTGTGCAATTCTCCAACCCAGTCTCACATCTCACAGCACATCGTCATAAACAAATACCGGAAACAGACCGAAAACATTTTTTAAAAATGAAATAATACTTTATTCCGAGTGTTCTTGCTTTTCTCTTTGGAAGTCATCACATAACGGCATTGTAATACACGTTTGGCTGCATTACATTACATATTTGCCGTAGTTCTCTATTTATAGAGCCCTGATGAGAAGACTTCTAGACAAACAGGAGAACTGCCGCCAAAACTGAATACGTGACGTGGACCATAAATATATCAGCCATTAAACAACATCTTACATTTCTTTTCACACAATACGTCTCCTTGCAATATCAACACTAATTCGGCTGACTTTTATATTTGATCCAATTGGTAGATAGGCTGTATTTACACCATTACGGTGCACAGCTGATATAAAGGGACTTTTTTGTAGTTTTTAAAGATATTATTGACTACTTTTCCAACTCCTCATGCTGTCGACTGTGACAGGTCTATACAGGTTCATGGTACAATGATGATGACATCGAGAGACTGAAACTGTATTTTCCTTTACCGTTCTGTTTTAATTTCACAATAAAGTTAATAGTCATATTATGTTTGATATTATTATATAAAGTCTGATTTAAGGGTTGTTTATATTTCACATCATTAATCAGAATCTGAAAAGTAACTAAAATACATGTAGTGGAGTACAAACACCAGGTTAACCTCTGAATTGTAGTGGAGTAGAACAAAGTAGCATGCTGCTGTAACAAAAACATTTCCCAACTTGGGATCAATAAAGTATCTTATCTGAAGATGATCGATGGCTACTGCCATATTTCCACAATGTGCCTCTGAACCTTGACAAGTGCATGTTTCAGGTGTATCAATGAACAACAGGAGGGGTCACAGACATAAGACCAGCTGTTAAATAAAGCTCTTCTGACCTTAGCTGGCATGTGGGTATATTAATTCGCCCATTTATTAATTATATGTTTTAAATGTGATATCACCTCTGTGTTTCGTATCCCCTAAACCTCCAGGGTGTACACAGTTTAATACTGGCAACTTCTAATTGTGGGAAATACGAAAACGTCTTATAAAGAGACGTGCCATAGAACATGTTGCGAAACACACAATAGCCAGCATGTGTAGTTCTGGGGGGGGGGGGCTGGAGCCGGGGTCTGGACCCGTCCAAGTCCAGTTTTGGATAGTCTGCCGTGGCTCCATTCCATTTCATAGAGCTGTGACGCTCAGCGTAACCTTGTCGCACTGCCACTCCAACATCCAATCACAGAGCTTGATGACTAATCACAGGGTTTGTAAAGCAAGGCGGATGTTGTAGTCCCAAACGATAGCTGGGGATTCTGGGTAGTGTAGTGCCTTTGGAAACTCTGTAG
The DNA here is from genome assembly GCA_023974075.1 of Chaenocephalus aceratus. Lineage (NCBI taxonomy): Eukaryota > Metazoa > Chordata > Actinopteri > Perciformes > Channichthyidae > Chaenocephalus > Chaenocephalus aceratus. The sequence goes on from JAMFTG010000644.1 coordinate 31,819, forward strand.
TGTCTAAACTTGTAAAAAACAATTTGTTTCTCCGAATCCAAGGTTAAAAACACAAAAGCATTGTACACAATTTAAACCAATCAATGTCGTGTAATTAACAAGGATAAACTGATGTTTGTTAGTGGATGAGTAATGCAGATATCACTGTGTAATCATTTGACAGTGAGGGGAATATATCCGGTTTTATTATGAAAATTTCGAGACCGGAAATACTGTTTTCACCCACGCTAACTTTACATGGAAGTTGCCCCATATACACGTTCTCCTGGCGAGACCTCAAATCATCTTCGTATATCTATCAAACTGTAGATCCTACACATCCACTGGACGTAGATTATAAAAGTACAATATACACTTCTCGCTAGAAATCTAATAAAACTTTTCTACAATTTAGGATTTTCCAGAGAGGGTTATTTGTGAATAAACGGGAGCATGTTCTTTCTAACACGACCACTAGAGGTGCTACACTTTAAAACGTGGCTATGGGTCGTAATCTAAGGCAGTGGTTCTCAAATGGGGGTACACGGACCCCTAGGGGTACGTTGGAGTACTGCAGGGGGTACGTGAGATTTATTGTATGTTAATAAAAAAAATGTAAGGAAGTTTGAGCAGTGTGGGTTTTATATGAACAGAGTTTCACATATTTCAAAACGCGAAGTGTAATAACTGCAGTGGCCTTCCTGTCACTGAGAATAACGAAGGTCCTCAGTGAAGCTCAAGCCCATGTTTCACTACATTGTACAACTTATTAAAAAGATCAGTTCAATGTAACTAATGTCGTCTCGGTGTTATTGCATGATGTTGAAATTGGTTTGCCATGAATTTAGTGATGGATTGTGAACATTTGAAATGTAGAATTTAAGTGTTTCTCAGTTACTGTTGTTGTTTTAATAAATCAGACACAGATGGTGCAGCGCCGTACTGTACCTCTTTATGTAGGCATTTCTTCCCTAACACATTGTTTTTGTGCTGATCAGGGGGTACTTGGCTGCATTTTTTTTGAAAGGGGGAACATGAGTGAAAAAAGTTTGAGAATCACTGAACCAACAAACTCTAAACTCAGTTGTTCAACGTCAGTGCTGTCGAGGACTGGTGGATGACTTAATATACATGAACAGTGAATGATTAGGGATCACATTAATTAGAATAGTGTGCGACTCACTGTCCAGTTCCCTCTCTGTTCGCTCTGAGGTCAGGGTGCTGCTGAGGTCAGGGTGCTGCTGAGGTCAGGGTGCTGCTGAGGTCAGGGTGCTGCTGAGATCAGGGTGAACATAACAATGAATGCAGAGCGCTGAGGCGTGAGCAGCTTCTGTCGGATATACAGATGAGAAAAAGAGGAAGACTGCTTTTAACTCAGAGGGAGGACATATAACACTGAGGTCAGAGAGGAGAGAGGAAGGGTTTGGGGCAGAGGTGTGGCGACATGAGAGAGGTTGAGAGACAGTATGAAATGACTTATGAGAAAAATATCCCTCGAAAAAACGTAATAAAAAACGACAACCAGGGTCATCTTAGAAATAAAACAAAGCAAAGGTTTTCACCGGGTGAGGAGAGAACACTATCCTCAGCGTGTAAATGTTCTGGGCACACCGTTACTTTATGCAAAAGATAAAAGCAACTGACGTTGACCAACACAGGAAAGATCTTTACGAATATCCATTACAATTAAAAACTTGGTAACATCTAAGTGTTTCAACAAAGCTACACAACACATATAATATTTCTGGAAATATTTCAAATATCATCCGACCCCACTTATTCCCGAAGAAGAAGACTGCTTTTAACTCAGGGCGTGGGATTATAACACTGAGGTCAGAGAGAAGGAACTAGAAGGGTTTGGTGCAGAGTGTAGACATGAGAGAAGTTGAGACGGTATGAAATGACTTGTTAGAAAATATCCCTCGAAAACACTAACATTTTAATGAAAACAACAGAAACATTTTAACCAGGCTCATCTTAAAAAATACAACAAAGCAAAATGTTATAACATGAAGAGGAGGGAACAGTAATGAATGAACAATATTCTCAGTTTGAAGCGTGTCAGAGTAATAAGCACACAGATAAGTTAAAATGACGTTGACCAATACAGGAAAGATATTTGTACAAATATCCTTTACATGTAACACTAAAAAACTACTAAAACTTGGTAACATCTACCCGTTTCAACAAAGCTACACAAAACATATAATATTTCTGGAAATATTCCAAATATCATCCAACCCCGATCCACTTATTCCCCCATGTGACCTGGCTTTACAAGTCCCACATTTCCCAGAATCCCCTCTGTTCATGTGATGAATGTAAGTGTAGATGTACAGTACCTGACACAGAGAGCAGGAAGACGACTAATCCACTCGCTGCTGCAGTTAGACTCATAGCTGCTCCTCTCATCTCTGTGAGACTATGAAACATGTCAGATTAAATAATGTTCACAGGAGGTATACAGAATCATTACATCAATAAACTGTTTCTACTCACAGTGAAGGAGGAACGACGCGTTCAAAGACGCCTTTCCTCAATGAGCAGAAGACGGATATCAGGCTGTTAAGAGATTTCCTTCCTCTTTAGATTATTAATATGCATGATGAGCCAAACGCCAGTAGCACCCATCAAAAAGTACACATTAAAAGAGACTTCGGTTAAACATTTGTTTCACTGCCGATATTCCACTACCACCAGAAAAGAGCATTTCAATGAAGAAGAGAATATCAGTTCATCTCTCTGAGCACTGAGGACGTCACACAGTCTGCAGGTGGAGTGAAGCAACAGGAAGGCCTTCACCCCATGAGGCAGTTTGACTGAACAGGATGAAGAGAACTGTTAGTTATCAGAGAGGATGACATCTTTGTTCTTGGTATTTCTTATCACTGTGTTCAGGTTGCAGAGAAATGCAGAACTTCGAGACGTGGGAAACTTACACGCCTGCCAACATCAACCACCCACACATGGACCGGTAGGACAGACAATGTTTTCACGTGTTGATTAGAAAATAGTTTCAATTACTTTGGCTTGTTTATGTGGATCAGTTAGAAAAGCAGTGTGCAGAGATGTCTTAAGTTTCACTAAGCTAAATTCATCACTGCATGTTTAGATATGAAGGTAACACAGCTGGAGGGGCAGGCGGATTCTTCGTAGTGGCCAAAGAGTGGTACTACAACTTCTGTGCAAGTCATGTGTAGTCAAAAGTCAATCGTCTTCCCAGTACAAACACTCAAATAGCTCAGTTAAATCAGGAGGTGCTAAAAGTTGTAAAATGTGCTAAAAACTCGGTGCATTTGACTGAGCCGAAAACATCCATGAAACTGCAGACTGGAGGCGGGGCTTAGGGAATTACGGCTCTTTGAAGGGATCCGGATCTTATGGCTCCGTTCCCTTCTGAAAGCTGTGTAAAAGATCCGTTTTCTTAAGGGGGCGGGGTTACTAGGTTTATCTGCGAAATAATCACCAGGATAATGATTGATTGTATTGCCAGAAATCTACTTTTACTCACAGAAAATGTATAACTTGCTTCATCTCTCAAGCAGTGGCGGTTCTAGACCAATTTGACTGGGGGGCCAGTTATTTTCTGATTTTTAGGGGGGTCAGAGGTCAGTGTCAGGGGGCACTGGCCCCCCTGCCCCCCCCTAGAACCGCCCCTGCCATTAGGCAGCCAAACTACTACTACTTTCTACGGAAAATTGGCATTCAGGAAAGCAAGTTCCCGTAAAGGCGAGTGGATTTGTGGCAGACAGTGAACCAACGATAAAAAGAACGACTCTCACCAACGGCTCCGTTCCCTTCGTTCGTACCAAAGAGCCGTTCAAAAGAATCGGATCGTTCGCAACATCACAAGTGCACATCCATGCTCTCGAGGCGCAGATCCCTGGAAGATCGGTATTTTTGTTCTCAAGGATCAGACCATTGTTGGCTTCATGAGCAACTTTCATAAGATGTCATTGGACTGCGCCTCCAACACTGTGCAGTTATCTTTATAGGTGTTGATTAAAGGAATAGAACCAGGGGGAGGGGAAAGAAGCACAAAAGGCAGGAAAACATACAAAACAGGAAGTGAAACCAGACGCAGTAGCGGTTCTAGACCAATTTGACTGGGGGGGCCAGGCTGGGGCCAGTTATTTTCTGAGGGGGGCCAATAAATGCAGGACAAGACAGTGTGAAGTAATTGCGTAATTGTTTCATTACACATATTTATTTCAGATACTTATAGTTACAGTTTTTACGCTCTAATCCAACCTTTTTTAGGATGAGGGCTACTTTCAAAATATAAAACAAGTCGTGAGCTACTTTGACTCCTTTTGTTGTTTTTTGCAGTGTATATATTTAGCACAATTTAGCATTATTATATGCTTACCTTTAACCTTTGTGTGCTGTTTGGGTCTGTGGGACCCGTTTTCGGTGATTACTCAAAGAAAATGTATTTAATTTAATTATTTTAACCTGCTTTATTTTGGGGGTGGTCCTCACCTCCTCTAGGGGGTCCGGGGGCATGCTCCCCCGGGAATTTTTTTTTTTTAATGTTGAAGTGAAAAGCCTCAATCTGGAGCACTTTGAGCACAAAAGGAATGTATGGATACAGCTCTCAACACTCAGATGAAAGGGAGCTGTATACTTTTCAATAATCCAAACATCTTTAGAATATGATCACAACCAATAACAAATCATTTAAACTTGTTTATTCTTATCTTATGTTACCTAGTTCTTTCTTTTTATTTAGGCATATTTTACTAATCACTCCCCTTTTAAACTGTTTTTTAATTGTTGTTACTGTCTTATAGTACACATTGGAATGATTTCTTACTTTATTTTTTACATCTGTATGAAATAGATAAAGGTGTGCTCTCTCTAATGGGTCCCACTAGAATTACCTATTATGTCAGCTAAGAAATCGTTTAATCATAAACTTCTTTTTTTTTCATTATAAGGGGGGCCACAGGGGGGTACAAAGGCAGTGTTAGGGGGCACTGGCCCCCCTGACCCCCCCCCCCCTAGAACGGCCCCTGACCAGAGGTGACACAAGGAGAGTGTTTTTAGTTCGTAAAACAGGATCCTACCTAAAAGAACGCTAACTGTGATAGAATGGATGAGATTAAATTAGAATCAGAAATCCCCATTTTTCCAGTTGGTATTCCTGCCTTGCTTTCAGCTAAATGCTAATAATATAATATCTTCTGATCTTTTTTGTTCCTGACATGTTTTGTACTGTTTCCAATGACGGCTCAGGTTGCCAGATGAGTGCTGCTGCAAATTAAGTTTGGTGTTTTACCGGTGGAGTTATTATCCATCCATCCATCTTCTCCGCTTATCCGTGGTCGGGTCTCGGGGGTAGCAGTTCCAGCAGAGAGCCCCAAACGTTCCTTTCCCTCATCAACCAGCTCTGACTGGGGGGTCCCAAGGCGCTCCCAGGCCAGCGAAGAGATATAATCCCTCCACCTGGTCCTAGGTCTACCCCTCGGTCTCTTCCCAGCTGGACGTGCCTGGAACACCTCCCTAGCGAGGCGCCCAGGTGGCATCCTTACTAGGTGCCCGAAGTTATTATGTTTCTAATAAATCAATTTTTGAGTGTTTTGAAAATGAGAAAACCAACTATTTCTTGGCACTGCAGTCACCTTTTCGATCTGTTTTTTATGAAGTTATTCAATCATTGTGTAGACTTTCACAAGGGTGCTACAACAAATCAAAAGAAAATAACTTCTAACACAATACAAATGTGGGTAGCCATTACAGCCTCCATAAAAGCTTCAAATTACCCATCAATTACCGTTACCCTAGCATCACGGTCTAGCATTGTGTGAATAAAATATGTCCTGGATAAAAGATGTTGTTTTTTTTTCCTGTGTCTCAGCAATCATCCTCTAATCATTCGTCCTATTTCTCTTGACATGTTCTCCTCTGCTCCAGTGCTTCTCATTTGGCTAATATTGCTGTTTTCCCCTCTTCTTTTTCCGTGTTGCCCTGCTGTCATGATGCCGTGCGCACCAAATATGTCCTGCATGTTAATTAAAAGCTGCTCTGCTTTGTGTGTCCCTGTTATTGAATTCTGTAAGGACCGATGTGCAACCTTGTAATTGGGTTATATACCAAGTGGCCATTTCTTACAGTTAGTGGGTTGGTTTTGTGGTGTGTGTGTGTGTGTGTGTGTGTGTGTGTGTGTGTGTGTGTGTGTGTGTGTGTGTGTGTGTGTGTGTGTGTGTGTGTGTGTGTGTGTGTGTGTGTGTGTGTGTGTGTGTGTGTGTGTGTGTGTGTGTCCTGAACATGTCCTGAACACTTGCAACAGTTTGACATTTCGAGCGTGGGAAAGAAAGATCAAACTGTGCTACGCTCGGGTAGCATCTGTTTCCTCGATCTACTTTCAGAATATCTGTGTGTGTGTGTGTGTGTGTGTGTGTGTGTGTGTGTGTGTGTGTGTGTGTGTGTGTGTGTGTGTGTGTGTGTGTGTGTGTGTGTGTGTGTGTGTGTGTGTGTGTTTATATTCCCAGACATACTTGAATGTTGTCCTTCATTAATTACCTGCCAGCACTGGAGTGCATGACTAATTAAAAAAACATAATCTCAATCTAAAGGTTATGGATTCTTCCTCATGTTCAAAGCATCCCTGCATGATGTATAACAGCGTATCGTTGGCATGGTAACAAATATGCCAAGTGTACGTAGTCATTGGTGGTGTCCCATTGGTTTGTGACTTTTATTTTGACGACAGAACCATCTTTATTGTTTAACCCAGAAATGACCATATATGGACGAGAGCTATTGCTAGAAGCTAACATTAGCACGGTTAGCAAGGAGCTTCCCTACCACCTATGTGATATTGATTGGGATGGTATTTTTGGAAAGTGTAAAACTGGCGTGTTTGAAATGTAAGCTACTTAACTGAAAAAGCAAGAGACAGCTCCTAAAAGTGTATTTTACAAAAACTAAACGTTTAATAACAATGTGATTTCCATGGCAGTGATGTTTGTGACAATAGCCTTATTAATCTTCTATTTTACTATAAATGGGACCGAAATGTATTTCCCTATGATTTCTGAACGCATTTATGGTCTTATGTGTTCAGATTTTAAATAGCTTACGCCCAGAGGAGAGGGAATATTTTCTTATGCAAATTGCACTGAGGGTTTTAAACAGCCATAATTGCCCCTCTGTGTCACAGCTGCTGACGGCTGTAACGGTACGTCCACACAGCAGCTTTTCAAAAATCTTGGAGCTGGGCGTGTCTGACAGCTTGGGGATTTTTTGCGGGCAACGCAACCAACAACCAATCACATGAATCTCCCGCCCCCGACATACAAAGCAAAAAACCCCGGGGATTTTATGCGAGCAATATATATATATATATATATAAACTCCCCAAACAGGCGAAAACCTACCAGTTTCCCCCTCTGCCTCTGCCACCTCCCTCCATGCCCGGTTCCTCCGGTTTGTATCCCGTTAATAGTTCTGGTCGTAAAGAACCGGGTGATTTGCTACCGTAACTTCTCGTTTGGAATATGAGGAAATGAACTGCGGTCTGGCTCTCCCTGCTTACACGCGGTTTGATTGGCTCGCGCTTCTACTGGCAGATTTGCATAAACGTGTTTGATTGGCTGACGCTTCCAGCTCAGCTTCAAAAGTTGAACATTGCTCAACTTTTGAATCCTGGAAATCCTGGAAATCTTCGCTTCGCTCCCCCACAATGCAGTTCGGCGAAAAGCGAGGCAAAGTGACGTCACCCCATTCAAAGTCAACGGGCAGAGAAGCGTTGGAAGCGGTGGAAGATTCTTCTAAAGCTGCTGTGTGGACGTACCGTAATAGCGGACCAAATCCTCAACCAAACTATAATAACTAACTTCCTGTTTTAAAGAAAAGTCCCTTTACCTCACCCGGTGTCTCCCTTCACATTTCCATTCAAACAGTCCCACGCCCCCCGGTAGACGTGCCCTGCGAGTTTAAAACCTGTAGTCTAATTAAAGAATGCCAATATGTATATGTATGTAACATGAGCCCTGTAGGCGGCACGATGAGGGATGTAAAGGATTTGATGATTGGATTCATAGGGGGTAATATAAGGGTGTTTAGTAGCAACCTTAGGTCCTGTTTACACGAGAACGCAAACGGTTTTACTTTTCTCTTTCATATAGCCCGTTCGTTCACACGAGGCCATAACGGAACCGCGGAAATGGATAACGGGCACCAAGGTGGATGGATCTGCAAACGGAACGCTCTGGGGGCCAAACGGCTCCGTGTGTACGCCCTATAGATACGATCATTTCCTGATAACGATGAAGCCGTAGCCCCGCCTCTCCCCACCTCTGCTGCCACAGATGTTCGTGCAAAATCTACAGCTCCCCACAACCATCAGCAACAAGTGTGGACATGGAGAATTACATGAACTACATGTTGCTAAATCCACCGCGGGGCATAAACAGAAGGGCAACCATGGCAACCATGCTCGGGGGGGTCTTCTTCGCTGCTTTTGGTATATTTTGTCACTTTCGCCAGGCCCGGCATATGTACACCGTCTCCAGCGCTCCCGAGCGGTCTCGTGTGAACGGAAGACTTTTTTGATATCGTATTCGTTTGCGTGTAAATGGGGTCTTACTGTCAACTAAGAGATCTTTTGTCATGTCGTGGCAATCGGCTAATTGATCTCGTCGTGTTGCATATCCTACTGACAACTGCCTCTCCGCTTCTTTGCATTAATTGAAAGTGAAGACCTCCAAAACTCTTCATTAACGTCCATTATCGCCTTTTCAGGTTTTCAGGTTTACATTGTGTTTCTACAGGTATTTAATTGAGTGTATGCAAGAAGTGAAGACGAAGTGAACGACTCCCCCCTCCTCCTCACACCTCTCTCCCTCCTTCTTCCTCATCATTTAGATCAGGGGTGTCAAACTCAATTTCATCACGGGCCACATCAGCATGAAGGTTGCACTCAAAGGGCCGGTTGTAACTTTAAGACTATATAAAAATACATATATAAATATTTAATATATATAAAATAATGCATTATATCACATTATTGCCTCTGCATTGGATTGTTATGGGATAGGGTAATAACTTCATAATTAACTACGTCTGAAAGCAGAAGTCTAGGGCAAATAATTGCAAGTCTCTTCAGTGAGAAGTGACATTTTGAAAAGAAAATCTAATTCGGAGAAAAAGGCAAATTCTAAGAAAAAAATGCATATTTAAAAAAAAAATTATCAAATTGTGAGATGCATTGTGGGACATGTAGTTTTTGGGCAACGTGTTTCTGTAAAGTACCATCTAACCGTATAATAAACTTATTATATTCTTTGCAAGCTCTTGAGGGGCCACATAAAATGAAGTCGCGGGCCGGATTTGGCCCCCGGGCCTTGAGTTTGACACCCCTGATTTAGATAATAAGAGTATACTCTTGTGCTGTGGGAGGCGCCTCTAATACTTTACATCAATAATTGCTTTGGCCCTGCCAAGTACGTTTATCTTCGCCGAGACCCCACCAGACAATAGCTTTCAGCATTAAGGACAGGAGAGGATTCACCACCAAGCAAGCAGTTCATCGGGCGTCTATCTTTACTGAGGAGCGAGACAGATAGCGTACGTTATCCTGCTTCCTTTTATCGCACAGAAAGAATTAAGCTGTGAGGGAAAGAAAGATAGTATATTATTATTATACTCCCAACTTCCAGAACAACAGTATTACAAATCTCACTTCCCAGAATCCATCTTCTCTCTCTCGCTGTGGGTGATTCCTCTCCTCCATACATTTCTGCAACATTACTTTAATGTGATATTAATGGGAGGAGACAACCACATCAAATCTGTAGAATGAGGAGAGGAGCGAGAGATGATTGTGTCTGGAGCTTATTATCCGCCATGGAGAGTAATTACGTAATCAGGAGACTCAGAAACGGTGTTTTCTCACAGTCATATAAAAAAAACCTCAAGAAACATCAGCAGGAGAGGACTCTTAAAGTAGAGACACTACATACTGATATACACCTGAACATCAGCAGGAGAGGACTCTTTAAAGTAGAGACACTACATACTGATATACACCTGACCATCAGCAGGAGAGGACTCTTTAAAGTAGAGACACTACATACTGATATACACCTGAACCTCAGCAGGAGAGGACTCTTTAAAGTAGAGACACTACACACTGATATACACCTGAACATCAGCAGGAGAGGACTCTTTAAAGTAGAGACACTACATACTGATATACACCTGAACATCAGCAGGAGAGGACTCTTTAAAGTAGAGACACTACATACTGATATACACCTGAACATCAGCAGGAGAGGACTCTTTAAAGTAGAGACACTACATGCTGATATACACCTGAACATCAGCAGGAGAGGACTCTTTAAAGTAGAGACACTACATGCTGATATACACCTGAACACCAGCAGGAGAGGACTCTTTAAAGTAGAGACACTACATACTGATATACACCTGAACATCAGCAGGAGAGGACTCTTTAAAGTAGAGACACTACATACTGATATACACCTGAACATCAGCAGGAGAGGACTCTTTAAAGTAGAGACACTACATACTGATATACACCTGAACCTCAGCAGGAGAGGACTCTTTAAAGTAGAGACACTACACACTGATATACACCTGAACATCAGCAGGAGAGGACTCTTTAAAGTAGAGACACTACATACTGATATACACCTGAACATCAGCAGGAGAGGACTCTTTAAAGTAGAGACACTACATACTGATATACACCTGAACATCAGCAGGAGAGGACTCTTTAAAGTAGAGACACTACATGCTGATATACACCTGAACATCAGCAGGAGAGGACTCTTTAAAGTAGAGACACTACATACTGATATACACCTGAACATCAGCAGGAGAGGACTCTTTAAAGTAGAGACACTACATACTGATATACACCTGAACATCAGCAGGAGAGGACTCTTTAAAGTAGAGACACGACATACTGATATACACCTGAACATCAGCAGGAGAGGACTCTTTAAAGTAGAGACACTACATACTGATATACACCTGAACATCAGCAGGAGAGGACTCTTTAAAGTAGAGACACTACACACTGATATACACCTGAACATCAGCAGGAGAGGACTCTTTAAAGTAGAGACACTACATACTGATATACACCTGAACATCAGCAGGAGAGGACTCTTTAAAGTAGAGGCACTACATACTGATATACACCTGAACATCAGCAGGAGATGACTCTTTAAAGTAGAGACACTACACTGATATACACCTGAACCTCAGCAGGAGAGGACTCTTTAAAGTAGAGACACTACATACTGATATACACCTGAACATCAGCAGGAGAGAACTCTTTAAAGTAGAGACACTACATACTGATATACACCTGAACATCAGCAGGAGAGGACTCTTTAAAGTAGAGACATTACATACTGATATACACCTGAACATCATCAGGAGAGGACTCTTTAAAGTAGAGACATTACATACTGATATACACCTGCACATCATCAGGAGAGGACTCTTTAAATTAGAGACACTACATACTGATATACACCTGAACATCAGCAGGAGAGGACTCTTTAAAGTAGAGACACTACATACTGATATACACCTGAACATCAGCAGGAGATGACTCTTTAAAGTAGAGACACTACACTGATATACACCTGAACATCAGCAGGAGAGAACTATTTAAAGTAGAGGACACTACACACTGATATACACCTGAACATCAGCAGGAGAGGACTCTTTAAAGTAGAGACACTACATACTGATACACACCTGAACATCAGCAGGAGAGGACTCTTTAAAGTAGAGACACTACATACTGATATACACCTGAACATCAGCAGGAGAGGACTCTTTAAAGTAGAGACACTACATACTGATACACACCTGAACATCAGCAGGAGAGGACTCTTTAAAGTAGAGACACTACATACTGATATACACCTGAACATCAGCAGGAGAGGACTCTTTAAAGTAGAGACACTACATACTGATATACACCTGAACATCAGCAGGAGAGGATTCTTTAAAGTAGAGACACTACATACTGATATACACCTGAACATCAGCAGGAGAGGACTCTTTAAAGTAGAGACACTACATACTGATATACACCTGAAGATCAGCACGAGAGAACTCTTTAAAGTAGAGACACTACATACTGATATACACCTGAAGATCAGCAGGAGAGAACTCTTTAAAGTAGAGACACTACATACTGATATACACCTGAACATCAGCAGGAGAGAACTCTTTAAAGTAGAGACATTACATACTGATATACACCTGAACATCAGCAGGAGAGGACTCTTTAAAGTAGAGACATTACATACTGATATACACCTGAACATCATCAGGAGAGGACTCTTTAAAGTAGAGACACTACATACTGATATACACCTGAACATCAGCAGGAGAGGACTCTTTAAAGTAGAGACATTACATCCTGATATACACCTGAACATCATCAGGAGAGGACTCTTTAAAGTAGAGACATTACATACTGATATACACCTGAACATCATCAGGAGAGGACTCTTTAAAGTAGAGACACTACATACTGATATACACCTGAACATCATCAGGAGAGGACTCTTTAAAGTAGAGACATTACATACTGATATACACCTGAACATCAGCAGGAGAGGACTCTTTAAAGTAGAGACACTACATACTCATATACACCTGAACATCAGCAGGAGAGGACTCTTTAAAGTAGAGACAATACATACTGATATACACCTGAACATCAGCAGGAGAGGACTCTTTAAAGTAGAGACATTACATACTGATATACACCTGAACATCATCAGGAGAGGACTCTTTAAAGTAGAGACACTACATACTGATATACACCTGAACATCATCAGGAGAGGACTCTTTAAAGTAGAGACATTACATACTGATATACACCTGAACATCAGCAGGAGAGGACTCTTTAAAGTAGAGACACTACATACTCATATACACCTGAACATCAGCAGGAGAGGACTCTTTAAAGTAGAGACAATACATACTGATATACACCTGAACATCAGCAGGAGAGGACTCTTTAAAGTAGAGGCACTACATACTGATATACACCTGCACATCAGCAGGAGAGGACTCTTTAAAGTAGAGGCACTACATACTGATATACACCTGCACATCAGCACAACTAGAACAATACAGTTAACTTCAACTCAACACACAGTTGAATTGAGCCTGGTTTCTAAGTTCATTTTATTGCACCATGGGAACAAGAGTGAACATCTGTGCATGTTTTAAGCTCAGCTGGATATTCCATTTCCTATTAGCCCTAAATTAAAAAGCAGGTTGTTCTGAAGCTGGAGAAGATAAGATAGGATGTTAGACAAAAGACAGGAAGATAAGAACAAACAATGGAGAAAAAGCATAATTTTATTTTTCTTGTGTCCTTTATTAATCATCATGCATCACATCGTGTGTCCATCTCTTATCACCATACGTTCCTTCAAATGTAGGTATCAACAGCCCTCGCCTTTGACTGTTGTTAGTGTCCAACCAGAGGATTGTCAGCGAGAGAGAAAGGGAGATGTCGGGGTCCAGGGGGGAGAATAGATGAACCACGGCCTGGGACCGGTGCTGACAGATGAGCTCTGTAACGGGGCATTAGCCTTCCTCTGTCACGGGGGAATCCAGCGCTACACAATGACATCATATCCAGATGTACTCACGTCGAGCGCCATCTGTCTCACTTTCAGACGAGTCCGTGAAGACGGGAGACCTCAGATCTTATACTTAAATACAAAGAAATACTAAACTCTAAAGTCCTGCGTTCAATTGGACAGGAATTGGCCTCAAAACGGCCCGTTTCAGAGTCTTGTATGCAAAATGGTTATTATTGATGCATCATCACAGCTGGTAAAGCTGATTGGAAAATACTTTATATACTGCTGCCGGATATTAAATGATATGTCAATGTTTATGTATTAGTTGATTTCTATGTTGTATTAGTAGTCTGAATATACAAACGCTGTTAAAAGTACAATATTGGCTTTAAAATGTAGTACAGTAAAAATATAAAGTACCTCAAAATAGTTTTTAAGTATAGTCATAGAGGGGGAGTTATTTAAAGAGAGAATATGTTTTCTATATTTCCAGGTAATATGGGAAGTTGCTCATTATGTGTGTGGTATGAATGATTTCAGGATGTAATGCACTTCTTGCCCACTCTAAACGTTATACCTATCATGCTATATTTGAACAATATATTGTAGGGCCATACCTATATAAAGTATATACATATAGTTTGTTTTTTGAAATACCAAAAATCCTGCATTTTAGCCATGCCTCATTTCGCTCTATTGGCTCTTTCCAGCGCTGACCACGCCCCCCTGTAGCTGACCACGCCCCCTGTCGCTGACCACGCCCCCTGCAGGAGAGGGGAGCGTGCTCTGAGATCAGCTGCTGGGCTGCAGCGGGGAGAAGAGGGGGAGAAAAAGAGATCTCCGTCCTCCCTGTTTTATTTTTATAGAAGAAGAGAAGTAATGGGGCAGAAACCCTCCTTTTTACGCAGCGGTCCAGACATAGACATCAAACGGCGACACATATTCAGTGTGCAGTTCCTTTGGCATTAGGGCAGGGATAGCTAGATACTTTCCAAGGTTTGACATAATGAATTGTGCTACTTTTAAAGCAAGCAACGATGTTTTCAAATCTGTAATCAAAAAGCTCCTCAAAAGCACTATCGAAGCAGTTCCTGCCGTTGCTACGTTAGTTCAAACAGTAACAACGGACTACTTTTCTTAGCGGATGCATGTCAATTTAAATCAATACATAAAACTATTTTCTAAATCCATGAAAGCATTTCAATTAATATTGGGAGTCATGTCGTTACTTTGTCGAGAATGTGGCCGTGTGATAAGCGGGATAATGTGCACATTGCATAATGTGCCTTCATGCCGATCTAGATCCCTCCGCCTCGCGTCGGGCTCCTGATCAGCTGTCGGTGTTCTTTTCCCCATAATGACCGCGTCGCTGCACATTATCCCTACATATGATTATATAGAGTCATTATTCATTTGTTTTAAAGCAGGAGGCGCACACGCTTGCCTCGGGGAGGGAGCAAAAGAGCCACAGCGGAGAATAAACAGAAGGGCAACCATGGCAACCATGCAAGGGAAGTCTTCTTCGCTGCTTTTGTGGCAGACTACAGCGCCACTTACAGGCCTGGCATATGTACTACAGCATCTCCAGCGCTTTCGAGCGGCAATGGCCGGCCGTGGCCCAACCTCTCATTCCCCTGATTGGTGGAGAATTGACCAATAGCCGTAGCGACGTCAGTAAAGTGTTCAAATCTGGATCAGTCTGTATCAGATCTGTTGCAGCCCCGTTCTTAGAGATTTGGGTATAGAGGAAAAGAGAGACGGTTGTGTTTTCGGACACTTGGTGAGTTCCCTGGAACACCGGGGACACATATTCATGTATAAAAGACGTACAAAAGTGTATTTTGCACGATAGGTCCCCTTTAAGGAAAACCCCCTGAGATGAAGGGTTCAAGGTTCTTTATTAGTCATACAACCATAGCTGCAAAGTAGTTATGTCGATGAAAATCTTAGGTCACAGTTTTCCAACAGTGCAACACAATATTACAGAAAAATAGAAAAATATAGTGCAAGTAAATATTAAAAGTAAATGCAAAAAGAAAGGAATAGTTTAAATAAAAAGAAATAGTGAAATAAGAGTCTATATGCAAGCTATTGGAATGATATATTAGGTAATAGATACATGATTCCTAAGCAGCAGAATGTTGTGGATGTTGTTCCAGCAGTTCAGGTGTTTAACAGTCTTACGGCCGGTGGGATGAAGCTGTCTCTGAGTCTGGTGGTTCTTGTCAGAATGCTGCGGGTACCGCCTGGCAGGCGGCGGCAGACAGAACAGTTTGTGGGTGATGGGGGTCTTTGATAATCCGTATAGGGCCTTCTTCCTGAGCCGCTGGGAGTAAAGGCCCTCCATGGATGGCAGCTCCGTCCTGCGGTGATGTTCTGTCGTCGTACAGCCATGGTGTTAAAGTGAGGGGAATTATATTAACCTTAATAATAAAGGAACAGCAGTGACAGGCACACCTGAACCACAGAACTGCACCATAGAATATAAATAACTTATTAACCCATTACTCACAACAGGCAGACAGGTGGTGAGCTACTGCCACCTGCTGGCCAAACATGGAGCTACAACAAGCAGCAGAGTACTTCTCAAGAACTGTTTTTAAAGTGTTTACTTGATGTGAGTATTCCCATTATCAGCTACTCTACTACATTTACCTGACAGCTTTAGTTAATACACAATATTAGTAATTATAATCATTATATACACTTTATTTATGTTTATGTCTTAAGCTTATTGAATGTTGCATTATAGGAGGATTGTATTACCAATACTCAGAGATGGAAGAAGTACTCAGATTTTGTACTTGAATAAAAGTAGAAGTACACCGATATTGTACTTGAATAAAAGTAGAAGTACACAGATATTGTACTTGAATAAAAGTAGAAGTACACAGATATTGTACTTGAATAAAAGTAGAAGTACTCAGATCTTGTACTTGAATAAAAGTAGAAGTACTCAGATCTTGTACTTGAATAAAAGTAGAAGTACTCAGAACTTGTACTTGAGTAAAAGTAGAAGTACTCAGATATTGTACTTGAGTAAAAGTAGAAGTACTCAGATCTTGTACTTGAGTAAAGTAGAAGTACTCAGATCTTGTACTTGAGTAAAGTAGAAGTACTCAGATCTTGTACTTGAGTAAAAGTAGAAGTACTCAGATCTTGTACTTGAGTAAAAGTAGAAGTACTCAGATCTTGTACTTGAGTAAAAGTAGAAGTACTCAGATCTTGTACTTGAGTAAAAGTAGAAGTATCAGAGTGTAGGAATACTCTGTTAAAGTAAAAGTCCTGCATTCAAAATGTTCATCAAGTAAAATTAGAAAAGTATTATCATCAAAATATAGTTAAAGTAGCGAGAGTAAAATAAGTCATTGTGAAGTACAAGTACCTCAAAATATTACATAAGAATAGTACTTGAGTCAATGTACTTAGTTACTATACACCACTGCCAGTACTACACTGTAGCTAATGTGCATATGCAAATAAAGCCCTAGAATCTTCAATAAAGTTAGTGGATAACTTCTATAGCTTGAAGATCCAGATTTAGACAAACATAACAAATAACAAATGATTTGTCATGAGATGACATCAATAAAAAAACATCCAACAATATGTTATTCTGAAAAGGGGCAGTTGTGGAGATTAAGTACTATATTTTGAGGCTAACAGATGTACTTCCCTCCAGTGTATTTATCATATAAACCTCCATCCAATCGAGCCCAAAACATACATTTGATGTCGCCTATACATGCCATACACTAAGAGGAAACTAGACGTGATCATAATCTATCCCTATCTAGAAGATCAGAACCATAATGTCACATGGCTACTTTATTATTCATTCATTATATACTTCCTTTTTGCATATGACTGCGCCATTGTGTAACTGGCGCCACTCAAATGTCTTCAATGCATGTTGTATTGTTGGAACAGCCATACTACCCTGTGGCTTTGGAGCAAAGGACAATAGAGCATTTAATAATTCTTGATTCTAATAATACATCTGCTGCAGACTTGGCCCAGGAGCCATTATGCAGAGTGGCCTAACCTCAAATTATGCGGAAAAGCAAGTTAGAACAACCTCTGCTTTTCACTTCCTGGAGGGTTTCATTCCCGTCCACACACTCCTCCAGACACACAAACACACACACGGGTTTCTTGCGGTGATTTGGCTGCAGAGAGCTGGGCCGGATTCGCCAGTCCGGGGGTCAGCACCGGGTTTAGTGGGGCACATTGAACGCGGAAGGATACGTCCGTGAAGAAGTGGTAAAAATACCTTGATTTGATTTGGATTGTGAGTGCGCAGACCTGTGCGGACTTGCCTGTCAGAGGGGGAGTCAAGGCCAAGGAGACACACCTTTACCTGCCCGCCCCCCATCCACCTCCCCCTGTTTCTGCCCTCTAACTGCACGCGGAGGTATCTGGAAATGTCGGCAAATGAGAGAGCAACGCGCGCGCTGCGGGAGATCCTGCAGAACGCCGGGAACGAAACGTGCGCAGACTGCGGAGCACCGGGTAAGAGACAGAAAACACACTTGAATCAGCTGAGAAAGTGTTCAGAACAGCTTCATGTATCTGGGTATGAGCTGCTTCAATGTGACGTTCAGGAGCGGTGGAGCGTTCACCAGCGCCAACAGGGTGAAACCAATCATTAAAACGCATCATAAAAGCGCCATTTCTTCTTTTATTCAACCACGAAAAGCTTTAAGTTGTGGTTTTTAACATAACACTCAATATGCAACACTCTCCTTTTGGTGCATTTTGTTGTTTTCAACTTAAATGTGTGGGAAGGTGTTTTCTCCAGGAGCACCTGAAGGCAACACAGAGAAGTGAAGTTTTGAACAAGCCTGCACATGCTCGAGAAGTTTTGTAAACTCCCTCACCCAACTTGTTTAGCCCAACTATGGAGGTCTTCTGTTTCTATCATCTAGATTAAAATGTAGGTAGGTATTCAGGCAGACATTATTTAACAAAGAATAAGAAATCACAACATGTTTGAACAAATGCCTTGACGATAGTGCAGGGTTGACCGTTGATGCTTTCACAAGATATTGCCACATTGAAAGTTTTGATTAAAAAAAACATCTGTATTGTAGAAATAGAGACTGAGAGGGAGATGATACTTTGTAGAACAGCTAGATAATTAAATTACATGCAGAAAATTACGTCTATTTACTGTAATAAAGCTTTTTAACCCGAAAGAAAACAACACTTACGATAAGCTTTTACGATATCTAAGATCTAAGAAGATATCTGGTTAATCATTAAGAGTGTAAGAGAACAGACGTCAAGCTTTACCTTGCACTTTAAAGAGTCCTCTTCCTGCTCAGGTTGAGGTGTAATATCAGTGTTTCTCCTTTAAGAGTCCTCTCCTGCTGATGTTCAGGTGTATATCAGTATGTAGTGTCTCTGCTTTAAAGAGTCCTCTCCTGCTGATGTTCAGGTGTATATCAGTATGTAGTGTCTCTACTTTAAAGAGTCCTCTCCTGCTGATGTTCAGGTGTATATCAGTATGTAGTGTCTCTACTTTAAAGAGTCCTCTCCTGCTGATGTTCAGGTGTATATCAGTATGTAGTGTCTCTACTTTAAAGAGTCCTCTCCTGCTGATGTTCAGGTGTATATCAGTATGTAGTGTCTCTACTTTAAAGAGTCCTCTCCTGCTGATGTTCAGGTGTATATCAGTATGTAGTGTCTCTACTTTAAAGAGTCCTCTCCTGCTGATGTTCAGGTGTATATCAGTATGTAGTGTCTCTACTTTAAAGAGTCCTCTCCTGCTGATGTTCAGGTGTATATCAAGTATGTAGTGTCTCCATGCTTTATGTTCAAAAAGCTCTTTTTCTCATACTGCCTGTGGCTGCAGCACCTCTTTTCACTTTAGCCAATAGGAGCGAGAGTGCTCTACAGGTGATGTCACTATGTTCCGGAAGTAAACAAAGGAATCCAGAGGCGTTTCCTCTGTGGAGGACACAGGGATTTGAGCCTTCGTAGACCATTTGCATGCTCTGAAACACTCAACAGCAAAGGGAAACCCCCAAAAGCATGACAGGGGCCCCTTTTTAATATTTATTTTCCAATGCAATATAAGTAATGATTCTACCTTTTAAGATCGTGTTTCTCTTGTTGCTAAGTCTAGTTTTTCTGCAACAGAGAACAAAATGATATCTCTGCCAGGCTTTTTGCGCGTTCACACCGGAGTACTTTTACCCCGTACTTTCCCCCCGTACTTTTCCCCCGTACTTTCCCCCCGTACTTTCCCCCCGTACTTTTCCCCCGTACTTTTCGTTCCGTTAGTAACCCCTTATGTTGCGTTCCCACCAAAAAAGGTACTTAGTGCCGGGAACTTTTACCCCCATTTTAGTGCCTTCTAGAGGGTGGTACCAAAAAATGTACCAATTTCTATTGGCTGGGCGGATTGCATACCACGCCCCGTAAAACTCTGAAAAGTTTTTTGAAGCCGCCATTGTATTTGCTGGCATAGCATTATTAGCATTAGCCATTAGCTCCGCGCACCAACGGAGAGAGACTAACTTATAGCAACACAAAAGAAAACGGGAGCGGTGGAGATGAGGAGGTGTCGGCGTTCTGGCGATTTACTCGGAAGGCTTCAGTAGAAGCTGGCTGGGACTCCAGCAGCTCTACTGAAGCCTTCCCCAACTCCGGGGACTTCCGCCAGAGACTAACGGGTGGCAGTATAACGCCGTGAAGTGGTTTTGCGGCCTGCCAGTAAACCCAAAGCAGAAGAAGAAGAAGAAAGAGTGACGTCAGCGGCTCATTGCGTAATCTTCCCTCGGGGAACTTATTCCGGTGTGAACGTGATTGGTACTTGGTGCACTGGGGTTGTAAGTGCCAGGGCACAAAGTAAGGCAAAGTACTCGGTGTGAAAGCGGCTTTTATCTCTCCATCTTTCAATCGGTGTTTATCCAAGGAAGGTTCACTTCTCTTCTGACACCGCCTCAGGTCACATTCTGGCACTTATTCCTGTCATCTCTTCTCCTTCCTCATGACTGGAGACAAAGGAGACTCACATCGCCAGTTGGCATGTGTCTCCATGGTATTGTGACACAGTGATGTAGAAAATCAAGTATGACATAAACCAGCAAGTCCAGTTCTAATCTGCTGTGTACGAATGGCATCTCTAGTGAGAAGAACAGAGGCGGAGTTTGAGATATTGTGCCCCTGGGCACTTATATGCAAAAGCCCCCAAAACTTCTGATAAACAAGATCGTTCAGAATATTTTTGTTGTTGTTTAGTGTCTTTTTTTAGTCGTTCAACATGAGAGAAGTAGGAAGTACAGGTATTTGAGTTCAACATGTAAGAAGTAGAAAGTTCAGGTATTTGAGTTCAACATGTGAGAAGTAGAAAGTACAGGTATTGAGTTCAACATGTAAGAAGTAGAAAGTACAGGTATTTGAGTTCAACATGTAAGAAGTAGAAGTACAGGTATTTGAGTTCAACTGTAAGAAGTAGAAAGTTCAGTATTTGAGTTCAACAGTGAGAAGTAGAAAGTACAGGTATTTGAGTCAACATGTAAGAAGTAGAAAGTAAAGGTATTTGGGTTCAACATGTAAGAAGTAGAAAGTACAGGTATTTGAGTTCAATATGTAAAGTAGAAAGTACAGGTATTTGTGTTCAACATGTTAAGAAGTAGGAAGTACAGGTATTTGAGTTCAACAGTAAGAAGTAGAAAGTTCAGGTATTTGAGTTCACATGTGAGAAGTAGAAAGTACAGGTATTTGAGTTCAACAGTAAGAAGTAGAAAGTACAGGTATTTGGGTCAACATGTGAGAAGTAGAAAGTACAGGTATTTTGGTCACAGTAAGAAGTAGAAAGTTCAGGTATTTGAGTTCAACATGTGAGAAGTAAAAGTACAGGTATTGGGTCAACATGTAAGAATAGAAAGTACAGGTATTTGAGTTCAATATGTAAGAAGTAGAAAGTACAGGTATTTGAGTTCAACATGTAGAAAGTATAAAGTACAGGTATTTGAGTTCCAACATGTAAGAAGTAGAAAGTACAGGTATTTGAGTTCAACATGAGAGAAGTAGAAAAGTACAGGTATTTGTGTTCAACATGTGAGAAGTAGAAAGTACAAGGTATTTGTGTTCAACATGTAAGAAGTCAAAGTAAAGAGTCGTCAGAAGAATAAGTACTGATTCCAAGAGATGTACTTAAGTACATTAACAAGTATTTGTACCCACCTCTGGTTGTTGTGCTGCTGTTTTCCCCGTCCATCCTATCCTAATTCTCTCCCCCTCCTCTCTGCAACCCCGACTGGGGCTCCTGCACTTTGGGGTCTTCGTCTGCCTCGCCTGCTCCGGGATCCACAGAAACATCCCGACACCAGCAAGGTGAAGTCTCTGTGTCCTGTCTCACTGGAGGACCACGAGGTGCAGGTGAGACCACCAGAGAAACCCACAGGTGTCACAGGACTTTGAGCAGTGTTTATAGGACTAGGTTATCGACTTTACTGCGTGCTTATTGAAGGCTGGAGGTGCAAGGGGCTGAAAACACAGCAATACAGATATTTAACAATGAAGGTGTTTGTTTTCTTGCACAAAGGGTGATAACAACACAAATGTAACAACATAATTGCTAAATAAACAAATAGTTAATAACCAAGTTGCTATGTTAAACATCTGTGTCCGATTGGCTGATTGTTTAAAGTAACATTTTGACTGGGATGGAAAGGTTGTTGCTTACTGTGAGAAATTGCGGTGAATCTTTTACATTACATTGCATTTAGCTGACGCTTTTATCCAAAGCGACTTACAATAATACATTCGACCAGGAAGACACAACCTTGAAGAAAACAGAATCATAAAGTACATCAGGTTTCATAGAGCCACGCATTTCAAGTGCTACTCAACTGGCTTTAGAGAAGCCAGTCCTTATTAGTATATAAGTGCTTTGTTAATAGTTCTATCGCTCGAAGTGGAGTCAAAAGAGATGAGTTTTCAGTCTGGAAGGTGTGTAAGCTTTCTGCTGTCCTGATGTCAATGGGAGCTCATTCCACCATCTTGGAGCCAGGATAGCAAACCCACGTGTTTCTGCTGATGGGAACTTGGGTCCCCCTCGCAGCGAGGGTGCAGCGAGCTGTTCGGTTGATGCAGAGCGTAGAGCACGCGCTGGGGTGTACTGTTGAGCAGGGAAAAGGACAGAATTAAGTGGGTGTCGTCAGCGTAGCAGTGGTATGAAAACCATGCGGGCTAATGACTGATCTGAGCGAGTTTGTGTACAGGGAGAAGAGGAGGGGACCAAGAACAGAGCCCTGAGGGACCCCTGTAGTTAATTCTAAAAAAAATTGATTTTGGGAATACGTTTGGTTGCGTAATGATCAATTAACCTCAAGTACCTTTACATATTAAAAAAAAACACCTCCTGCTGACATCTTTCGCATGAGGTGTTGCTCTGACCAAAGAAAAGAGTGCTAGTTTGGCTCTCATGTTTCTATCAACACACTTATTGAATTCGATCATCTCAGCTCTCTGATCCATAAATTGTACCTTTCCAAGTATTTAATTCCTGTCCAGGGTGTGGTTGTTCCTCACTAAGCCGTCCTGTGTGTGGTGTGTGTGGTGTGTGTGTGTGGTGTGTGTGTGTGTGTGTGTGTGTGGTGTGTGTGTGTGTGTGTGTGTGTGTGTGTGGGTGTGTGTGGTGTGGTGTGTGTGTGTGTGTTGGTTAGTTTATGGCTGATCACGGCAATGAGCTGATGAAGAGTAATAATGAGGCTGCTGTTCCCTTCTACTACTACAAACCACCTACAAGACTGCCAGTGAGTATCCATCGCAACACACCACACACACTACACACACACACAACTTCCGTCTTTTACATCGTGCATCTTCCCCACTCTCTGTATAGCATCTGAGCAAACACCTTCCACCGCATGGCAGTGCTTTGCTTTGATCCCTGTTTGTACCCGGTGCTTCGTTCCCACTGGGGATATTCGTCAGTATCCTCGAGTCACACCTCTGTATGCTGTTGGTGAAACAGGAAACTAATTCATTCTTGTATCTGCCACCAAATATCGTGGAAATAAGTGAGCTTTTTGGTATTCTTACTGTTCCCTCTCGCACTCGACGAGATTGTCCTGCTGAACAAAAGTATAAGGAAAGTTTGTTTGACACAGAGATTATTTTTCTGCAGGGAGGGAACCAGGGAGATGCAGAATGTCCTGTAACATGCTTGAGACGATTCTCTGACCAATCAGTGGTCTGCGGTGTTTTAACCAGGTCTCTAACTTCTGCTAATAGAAAACCAAAAACAAATACTTTAGCAGAGGTGAGATTTGCCATGCTGTGAATACACTCCATTATTCATCCTTCCTCGCTTCACCCACACATCACTCATCATCTCTGACCGTGAATAAAACATCCTGCACTTTCTCTCAGCGCCATGTCCTCATTTCAATCATACGGGTGTTTCTTTTGCTTTGCAGATGTGTTTTTTAATAATACTTTCCAAGCTTTAAAGCTGTCCTTCTCACACAAACAGCTGGACTGACATCAAGTGCCTCTTAGAAACCCTTCAGTACTCCTTGTTCTAGGCTTATCTTTGAAATTCCCAGCATTTTTTTTGGCAGCGACGCTCATGTTCTTGGACGTGTTTCAATCTCCCCTACCCGCCACATTCGCTCAAGCTTGGCCAAGTTGTTAAGGGCGTGTCTGTGGGAGTTACATGTGATTCAAGTCTTTGGCGGTGCGTGTGTGGACAAATCACAATCTCTAATTACCTTTTAGTTTCAGGATCTTAAATGTTTTAGACTCCTCTCCGGCGCTGTGAGATAATTATTCTTCTCAGAGAACATTGCTTTTCTCCCGGCGTGAACACAAGCACTAACCGTCTCGTCTCATTCTCATTAACATCACATCTGTCTTCCTCCATGTTTTAAATGTCTTTTCCACAACGCTGGAAAAATGCTGCTCAACAAACAAGTGAATGGATAATAAAAACAAGGTGTTTTCGCTTTGAATAAGTGAACACAGCTGCCAATAGAACAAGGACACAGTGGCTGGGTAAGATGTCTAGAAGTAAAGATGAGATATTTAAATAAATGAGATCTTGTATTTATCTGGGAAAACTTATTCTGAACTATATTTGACCAGAATCAGGGAAGTTGTTACAAATAAAGACAGAAATGCTTGGACATTTTCTGTTTTCTGATGTTGGAGACGTTCCTCTAAAATAAGATGTTTTTAAGAGACTTTGATTTGAAAAGATGCCTTGTCTAAAAACAAGACTTAAGTTATTAGGTTTTATTTCACGTTTAACGACATATTCTGACTAGAAATTAGACAAATATACTTGTCAAGATTTTTAATGTTTGCAGCGTAGGGTGCCGTCCTGAATCTCTCTGGTCTCTGCATCATCAAGAAAGCATCACAATGTTTTTAAAATGTGATTTGTAATATTACTTTTAAGGTCCTTAGACACCAAGCCGATTTTCGCCGTCGATAGATGTCGGGCCGTCGACGAGCGTTCTGTCGCCCTACACAGATCGGTGTGTCCCGCCCCGTCGTGTCTTTTCGGCCGTGCCGACACCTTCCGCCGCCGATTCAACATGTTTGGGCCGTCGGCCAAAGAAATCACTCTGATTGGCTGTTCAGCTAGCGAATCAGAGCATGAGAAGAGAAACGGAAGTGAGGGACCCAAACAAAGAAGGCAAATGTGAGATTTCATTTACCTCCAGCTCTCGACTCAGGTTCGGGAAAGCCCCGTGAGCTTCTCGCTGTAGAGGGAAAATGGAACGCACACGCTATTTGTTGTTTGTTTATATCACGCAGTCTGTTCTTCTTCTCTCGGTTATCACGCAGCCTGTCTTCCGGTTGCCTCTTTTGAATGACGAATACACACTACCGCCGCCTGCTTGTGAGGAGAGTTATTGCACGCGTGCGCAGTTCGTACGTGCTTCTTGGCCGTCGGCTGAAGTCTTTGCGGTGTGTTCCATCGGGACGTGTTCTTTGGTGTCAGTTTGGTGTGTCCGGGCCTTGAGACGTCTCAGTTGTCAGCCTTTTGGCATTTGAGGTGTGAACCGATGTCAGTGTTTTCACATGCTGGAGGACAAGGGGAATTACACTTTTGTATGCCAATACACATGTTTCAACACAATGGAAACCTTATTCAAAATATATTATTTCATTATTTGTTGACAGATTGAGGGCATGATTGCTACGCTTAGACTGCGGGACAAAAGTCGGCTAAATCTGATTAGCATAACCTTTAGCATAATCAGATTGGTGTGAGCTGTACAGTGACTTTTTGTTTACTTTGCTACGACAGTGTGGTGCATATTACTTTTTGTAAAGTGCATTTGGGTCAGCCAGGAATCTGATACCGGTCGCATTTAATCCAAAGGTTTGATTGTCATATGCACATGAGCTACAGTGTAGAAATGGCAATGAAAGTCTTCTGACCTGAGCTCCTCCAACGATGCAACATATAGAATAAAATGCAAATAAAACATAGAGCAAGAACAGAATATGAAATGAAATATTGGACAGTAAGATGCAATTAAATACGGTTTATTACGGTGATAAGTATTTAGATAATTAAGTAAAGGCAACATGACAAAACATTGAATGAATAATGTGACCGTTACAGAAAGAATGAGATAGGCCAATAAACCTGAATAGAGCAGTAAGGCATGCAGTTTGGACGTAACCTTAGAGACGCTAATGTGTGTGCGCCACATCATCACACATAGCTGCTGGAGCATCCACAATCAACAGATGTATAAGCTATAACGAACGGGCCATTGTTACCTGTACTTTCTAACACAAAAGTAGGAACTTCCTCGGGTTGTGTTGTATTTTAAAGCCCTTTAAATTTGCAAGGTCTCCTAGGAAACACGTTGCTGCTAATGAGGGAGAAGACCACTTATGTGAAGTTATTTGAACTCAATTGGTGTTTAATTAGATATTGTGAGAATGAAGTCAAAGCTAACCAGCTCCTGTTTTTAGAAACCTTTTCTGATTTATTCTCCCGTCTGAGGGTTGCCTCCAGTTTACCTGCACACACACTTTGTGTTTCATCTTCTGCTGCGGCCGCAGATCCCAGACAGGAATGTTTGGAATTGTATTCATGGGAGGTGGGGAGATTTTTGGAGGAGGGCAAAACCTTATCCTGGAGAAGACAAAAACACATAGGCTGCCACACCTGAGTTAATCTTGGCTTCAATTTAGTGTGTGTGTGTGTGTGTGTGTGTGTGTGTGTGTGTGTGTGTGTGTGTGTGTGTGTGTGTGTGTGTGTGTGTGTGTGTGTGTGTGTGTGTGTGTGTGTGTGTGTGTGGTGTGTGTGTGTGTGTGTGTGTGTGTGTGTGTGTGTGTGTGTGTGTGTGTGTGTGTGTGTGTGTGTGTGTGTGTGTGTGTGTGTGTGTGTGTGTGTGTGTGTGTGTGTGTGTTGAATGATGGAGTGTTTCACCAATGTTAAAATGTAGCTGTTGGCAGCTCAGACCTCCATGCCTTTATCACACACACATTGAACACACCTTCTCTGATCTTTAGTAATAAGGACTTGCAGATGAGAATAAAACCCTGAGCCTCTCAGGTCGAGTTTCTCCTGGGATCAGCGTATAACAAGAGCTGATCCCAACTTAAAACCCACACGTGATGAAACACAAACACATGATAGATGAAGCTGCAATTATCAGTCTGCTAATATTCAGTCAATTGAGGACATTTTTCATGCTATTTTGACTATTGACAAACATGACATAATAAATGCAATTTTCAGTCTCTCAAATTTGGAGATTTCTTGATTTCATTGCTTTAAATTAAGACAGTGAACATTTGTGTAAGTCCAAAACCCTAAAATGGGATGACATCACCTTTGACTTGGAGAAAATAACATACATTGTTCACTATTTAATTGACAGTTTATAAACCAAACCACCAATCAAGAAACATCAATACATGTTCAAATGCATGTGTTGCAGCACTAGCTCTTAGACAAGCAATAAGATTGATCCTGAGCCAAGCTTTCTGTTATTTAAGGTATCATGAATTTATAGTTCTTACACAATTTAAATTATGGTATAATAAATGAGTTAACTTCAGCTATTCAGTTAACAATAGCTTTTAGGTGAGATTTATACTAACATGTTGTGCTGTTGGTATGTCCAATAATACTTATATACTATGGCTCTTTAAAAGAACTTGGCTATTTTATTTTGTTTTGTTAGCTTTGCTAGCTAGCCAGTTGAACAGCTATTAGCTAACATCATAAAAAAGTATCTACATGTCCAGGCTTTTTTCTGGCATACAGTTCCAATGTTACGTTTACTTTTTTGAATTGTATGATTTAAAAGTATTATAATTAAAATACCCAGGTATTAGTAATGTTTGCTCTTGTTAGCAACTGGGCTAGCTGACAATGCTAGCTACTTGATAACCAACAAAAAGCCAACAAGTAAACACATGTCAGTCTCATCATAACCAGTGTTTCTTAAATTAGGATTTATACTTATTACATTTAAATTACATAACAATCTTTATATTTGTACTGAATGTCTGCTCTAATGTAATCTAACACGGGACGTCTTCTGGTCTGCGAGCTCTGTTGACATTTTATCTGCTTGTGTGCTCAGGACTCTCAGGGAGCAGTGGATCCGAGCAAAGTATGAGAGGAAGGAGTTCTGTGAGCCTAGGAACCACTTACTATATGAGGAAGGTGAGTGTGGGCACAGAAACACACGCACACACACACACGCACGCACGCACCATGTATACATCACTTCAGGGGACATTACATTGACTTACATGCATTTCCTGGAGACTTATCCTAACCTTAACCCTAACCAACACATGCCTAACCCTAACCCTTACCCTTACCCTAACCCTAATCCTAAACCTAACCAAGTCTTCACCCTAAAATTAATGATCCCCCTCATGGGGACCACCATATTGTCCCCATAAGGGAGGCCAGTCCCCACACGTGACTATGTAAACAGATGTATGTCCCCACAAGTATAGTAATGCTAGGACACACACACACACACACACACACACACACACACACACACACACACACACACACACACAGAGACACATGCATTAAAACACACATGCTAATGAAAAACCTCTGCTGGTTTCCTGCAGGAATGAGAGATGGCATGTTGATGAAGAGGGGGCGGGACAACGGGCAGTTCTTCAGCAGGAGATTCGTCCTCTCGGAGAGGGAGGGGACTCTGAAGTATTTCACCAAATATGACGTAAGCAAAAGCTGTAAATTCGACTTTTAGAGCCCACATCAAGCTTTACGTACACTAAGCCATGTCTGCAAAACACAAATTACATGTGCTAATAAGACCGCTTCCTAAATAGTGTTGCGTGAAGGCAGTAGTTTATTTCCAGCACATGTGCGACACATATGCAACCACATCACAAATACTTTAAATAGAATGGTGCGGGAATAAGTCCTGAAACCCGGAAATTAGTCAGCATTTTCTCACTTCCTGTCCCTGGTCTGGACATTTTTTATGTGTTTTTGGTTGTTATCCTGAAATAAGGTCTGTGGTTAACACAAACTGAAGAGATTTAACGGTTTGTTCTATGACATCAAATATGTCAGTAAATACCCCACTGGTGAATTTAAAACAAAGTGTCTAAATGAGACGACTAAACGTCATCACACCCAACATTAGCCGCCTTTAGCTTAGCGGTGGTGACGTGAAGTCATGTGACCGTGCTGTAGTTCCTTTATAGCCCAACATTAGCCGCCTTTAGCTTAGCGGTGGTGAACTGAAGTCATGTGACCGTGCTGTAGTTCCTGTATAGCCCAACATTAGCCACCTTTAGCTTAGCGGTGGCGACGTGAAGTCAAGTGACCGTGCTGTAGTTCCTGTATAGCCCAACATTAGCCACCTTTAGCTTAGCGGTGGCGACGTGAAGTCATGTGACCGTGCTGTAGTTCCTTTATAGCCCAACATTAGCCACCTTTAGCTTAGCGGTGGTGACGTGAAGTCATGTGACCGTGCTGTAGTTCCTTTATAGCCCATCATTAGCCGCCTTTAGCTTAGCGGTGGTGACGTGAAGTCATGTGACCGTGCTGTAGTTCCTTTATAGCCCAACATTAGCCGCCTTTAGCTTAGCGGTGGTTACGTGAAGTCATGTGACCGTGCTGTAGTTCCATTATAGCCCAACATTAGCCGCCTTTAGCTTAGCGGTTGTGACGTGAAGTCATGTGACCGTGCTGTAGTTCCTTTATAGCCCAACATTAGCCTCCTTTAGCTTAGCGGTGGTGACGTGAAGTCATGTGACCGTGCTCTAGTTCCTTTATAGCCCAACATTAGCCACCTTTAGCTTAGCGGTGGTGATGTGAAGTCATGTGACCGTGCTGTAGTTCCTTTATAGCCCAACATTAGCTTTTTACTTATGTGGATTGCCTTTACTCTTCAACTCCTATAAAAGTGATGTTTCATAAACAGTTTTTCTACAATATCCCAAAATCCAATGGAAGAATCACATTGCAGTGCTGACTTCCAGGTGGACCTAGAAAATCACTGCTCCACTTTATAAGGGAGAACTTTAAGGACACATTATGTTCTGCAGGATTTGTACGCACTTTATAACACCCAACCGAAAGCCTACCAAAGGAGTCCTGCTTCCTCTGCTGCTTCTAAGTGTGCTGAAACAAGCTGGAGTGTGTCCTCTGTCAGAGTGGAGGAATCACTAAGCTGAACACCACCTGAACCAATTAGAGCTGGAAGCACTGGGAGTTTGTCACAGTGAAAATATGTCAACATAGAAATAATACATTTTGAATATGGTTTTCCAGTGTGTTTTATTGGCATAACAACGTTTAATTCCCCTTGTCCTCCAGCACTTAGCTTGTCGCAGTATTTCTCTCTGTAGTCTCCTGGTGCCTCTGCTATAGCCAACAACAAAACAAAATCCTCTCATGCAGTCACATAAATGATAAAGGAGAAAGTGTCCCTCGGGTGCTCTGGGCTCTGAGCTGCTTCTTGTGGTTTCAGAAAGACATGGAGGTGTGTAAAATATTCAGGCCCGAGTGAGTCACGGTCTGCCGGCTTCGGTTTCTCACTTTTGTCTCACTTTCTGATGGAAAAGCAGAGCTGTTGTCTGTTGGCTGTTAAGGTCGAGGTACACATTAGATTATGCTCCTTTAAATTCTAGTCGCGCACATTTTCTGGGATCAGTGTTGGTCTGAGGCGAGATGGTTATCACTGATGTGTTGATAATAGATCCAGATATGATACTCATGGTTAGAAATGGCACACAATTCGGCCTCGAGCTTTGATACCCAGCATGCACCTTGACTCTTTAACTTTACTATATTTTCTGGTCGAAGTCTATCAGAAAAATAATGACAGCAGGTCCCAGTCCTTTTCCTTTATCATTCTTTGTTCATTATTTAACTTTTTCTACAACATACAGAGTCGTATCTAAACCCAGAATGGCACAATGATAGTGCAGACCTCAACTAAAGTCAACGGTGCATTCAAATGCATCTCAGATGTGTTGATAATAGGTCCAGATATATTTTTCATGGTTAGAAAAAGCACGAAATGTTTCCCTGAGCTTTGATACCCAGCTTTTCTGATCAAAGTTTATCTTTAATTTTTTGTATCAAGTCTAATGGAAACACTTAAATCAGGTCCCAGATCATTTCATTCAGACATTTGTGTTCATTATTTAACTTTTCTAACAATATACAGAGTTGTATCGACAGTGCAGACATTAGCCAAAGTCAATGGTGCGTTCAAATGCATCTCATATGGTGATGCTTGAGTTTGGAAGTGTCTTTTTTCTGATTTTGTTTTATTTATGGGCTTTAAATTATAATATTGGATCAAAACATCGAAGCTACAACGATGAGTCCTTACATTGTATTGCTTACAGCTTTAAGGCAACATGTCAATATCTGTAACAGAGTTGTTGAAACAGCCGGACGTTTACCGGACTTTTCCAACTCCTTTTTCAGATGTATTCCAACCTGAATGCAGCATATCTTGCAATGTTAAAGAAAGTCAAAAATAAGTCGTGTGCCACGTTGTGATCCGGATCCACTCGAAAATGTAATTTGGCTTTTCCTCGGCTTATGTTACGCCCTTCCACCAAGTTTGATGAAAGTCACACTGCTAGTTTTTTTATAATCCTGCTGACAAAACAAATCGAAAACCTCTTCCTTGGTGAAGGTAATAAAAAAGAGTACCGTACTTTTCGGACTATAAAGCGCACCGGCATATAAGCCGCAGCAGCTAAACTGTCCGTCTGTCTTGCTCTCGTTCTGTCTCTCGGTTCCACTTTTACTTTGGCGCTACCTGTCTCACTCTTTTCCGGCCTCCAGCTTTTCCTGCTGGAGCCCGCCGCTTAAAGGTGGCGGGCGCGGACCGGTCCTAGAGCCCATAGTGTTAAAGGTGGTTAATTTTACCTGTAAAATCCATAGATTTAGGAGGTCCCCTAGTGGCCGCTAGCTGTATGAAAAAATGGGGGGAAAAGTCGCGGCTTATTGTCCGAAAAGTACAGTATTAAGGTGGGACCACAAAATTATAAAAGTACCCGACAGCAATAGATGGAATACAATAAATAGTGTTTCATATAATTAGTCCAAACAAAGTGTAGACATTTGCCGTTTAAAAAATCCCTAAACATTAGATATACAGTTCTTGTTGTTGACCCTTACATTTCTAACACACCTCCTTTTTCCTTTCCTTCCTCCCTCCCTCAAGGTGGAACAAAAACAAGATAACATACCTGATAGCAATAGCAAATATTTAGCTGTTTCAAATGTCCGATTCAGACTGTGTAATAAAATAAGTCCAAACAAACTGTAGACATTTGCTCTTTGCTTACCAGACGTCTTGTTCTTGACCCTTGCATTTCTAACACCTCCTTTCCTCTTCTTCCTCCTCCCTCCTTCCTCAGGCTTAAGGAGCCCAAAGCAGTGATCAAAGTGGACACCATCAACGCCACCTTCCAGCCGGAGAAGATTGGAAACCCCAACGGCCTGCAGATCACCTACCTCAAAGACTACAGCAACGCGCAACATCTCGTCTACCACGACAACGGAAAGGTCTGCACCGCATGTCCCCCTCTTCTTCATGTCTCTTCTACATCAACATGTGTCCCCTCTTCTTCATGTCTCTTCTACATCAACATGTGTCCCCTCTTCTCCATGTCTCTTCTACATCAACATGTGTCCCCTCTTCTTCATGTCTCTTCTACATCAACATGTGTCCCCTCTTCTTCATGTCTCTTCTACATCAACATGTGTCCCCTCTTCTCCATGTCTCTTCTACATCAACATGTGTCCCCTCTTCTCCCATGTCTCTTCTACATCAACATGTGTCCCCTCTTCTCCATGTCTCTTCTACATCAACATGTGTCCCCTCTTCTTCATGTCTCTTCTACATCAACATGTGTCCCCTCTTCTCCATGTCTCTTCTACATCAACATGTGTCCCCTCTTCCTCATGTCTCTACTTCTACATCAACATGTGTCCCCTCTTCTTCATGTCTCTTCTACATCAACATGTGTCCCCTCTTCTTCATGTCTCTTCTACATCAACATGTGTCCCCCTCTTCTCCACGTCTCTTCTACATCAACATGTGTCCCCTCCTGTTCATGTCTTAATATTCATATATGCATTTTTAAATAGTCTTAAAGTTACAACCGCCCTTTGAGTGCAACCTAATGTTGAGGTGGCCCGTGATCAAATTGAGTTTGACCCCCTGCTGTAGAGCCTTTTAGAAACCATCAGAATCAGAAAGAGGTTTATTGACTTGGTGTTGTGGTGCATACATAATTAAACTACAAATAAAACTAAAATGTAAAACACAGATAGAAAACTATTTTAATAAAATATAGCAGTATTTACATGGAATATGGTTGAAATCGTAGAATTGGAATTCAATATGTGCAGTAGTGAAAAACTAAATATTGTATACATTGTTTGCATCGTACCAATTTGCCCCAGCTGATAGAATCCATCAGCTGTTACATCCGAGCTCTTCATCTACTGATATTACTGCATGAATACACAGTGAAAGTATGTCTGTGTGTCAGGTCGAGAAGTTATTTCAGATAAATAGACACATCATCGAATCTTTTGCAAAACTGTTTAAATATAGAAAATGTGGAAGTTATTGAAATGATTAATGACTAGCTGGTGAGTTTTAGTTCTTGTTTTAAGACATAAAAAGACAACTTTTGGTTTCGAAAATCAGTTTCCTCTATCTATTTATCTCTGGGTTATTTTAGTATGTTCCCCCTATATTCTTAGAAGAGTGTCTTTCCTCACTTGTTTCTCTCCGCCTCTGTGTGTCTTCATCAGGAGATCGTGGACTGGTTCAATACGATTCGAGCGGTTCAGCTTCACTATCTAATGGTGGCCTTCCCCGGGGCGACAGATGCTGAGGTGAACACACACACACACACACACACACACACACACACACCCACACACACACGCACACACATACCATGTATACATCACTTCAGGGGACATTACATTGACTTACATGTATTTCCTGGAGACTTATCCTAACCATAACCATAAACAAGTCTTCACTCTAAAATTAATGATCCCCCTTATGGGGACCTCCAATTTGTCCCCATAAGGGAGGCGAGTCCCCCACACGTATAGTAATACTAGACCACACACACACACTCACACACACACACACACACACCCACACACACACACACACACACACACACACACAAACACACAGTAGGTATTTAAAAAACGCCTACCGTAGATGCTAAGCTTTTATTTAATATCTGTGCCGGTGAGATGCTAAAACTGAGCTGGAGATAATTCATTATTGTTTTTATACTATGTGTTCAAGCATTTTGTTTACCAACTGGACACTCGGCACCGAAACTCTTTGTATCCTTATCTTTGTTGGTTATTCTTCATTTCTTGTCTTTGCTTCTTGTTTTCAGCTGGTACACAAACTCACCCGGAACTTTCTGAAGGAAGGATTCATGGAAAAGACCGGCCCCAGGGCGAGTTTGGCTGAGCATGAAGCAACATTTTAGACACTACATACTGATATACACCTGAACATCAGCAGGAGAGGACTCTTTAAAGTAGAGACACTACATACTGATATACACCTGAACATCAGCAGGAGAGGACTCTTTAAAGTAGAGACACTACATACTGATATACACCTGAACATCAGCAGGAGAGGACTCTTTAAAGTAGAGACACTACATACTGATATACACCTGAACATCAGCAGGAGAGGACTCTTTAAAGTAGAGACACTACATACTGATATACACCTGAACATCAGCAGGAGAGGACTCTTTAAAGTAGAGACACTACATACTGATATACACCTGAACATCAGCAGGAGAGGACTCTTTAAAGTAGAGACACTACATACTGATATACACCTGAACATCAGCAGGAGAGGACTCTTTAAAGTAGAGACACTGCATACTGATATACACCTGAACATCAGCAGGAGAGGACTCTTTAAAATAGAGACACTACATACTGATATACACCTGAACATCAGCAGGAGAGGACTCTTTAAAGTAGAGACACTACATACTGATATACACCTGAACATCAGCAGGAGAGGACTCTTTAAAGTAGAGACACTACATATTGATATACACCTGCACATCAGCAGGAGAGGACTCTTTAAAGTAGAGACACTGCATACTGATATACACCTGAACATCAGCGGGAGAGGACTCTTTAAAGTAGAGACACTACATACTGATATACACCTGAACACCAGCAGGAGAGGACTCTTTAAAGTAGAGGCACTACATACTGATATACACCTGGACATCAGCAGGAGAGGACTCTTTAAAGTAGAGACACTACGTACTGATATACACCTGAACATCAGCAGGAGAGGACTCTTTAAAGTAGAGACACTACGTACTGATATACACCTGAACATCAGCAGGGGAGGACTCTTTAAAGTAGAGACACTACATACTGATATACACCTGAACATCAGCAGGAGAGGACTCTTTAAAGTAGAGACACTACATACTGATATACACCTGAACATCAGCAGGAGAGGACTCTTTAAAGTAGAGACACTACATACTGATATACACCTGAACATCAGCAGGAGAGGACTCTTTAAAGTAGAGACACTACATACTGATATACACCTGAACATCAGCAGGAGAGGACTCTTTAAAGTAGAGACACTACATACTGATATACACCTGAACATCAGCAGGAGAGGACTCTTTAAAGTAGAGACACTACATACTGATATACACCTGAACATCAGCAGGAGAGGACTCTTTAAAGTAGAGACACTGCATACTGATATACACCTGAACATCAGCAGGAGAGGACTCTTTAAAGTAGAGACACTACGTACTGATATACACCTGAACATCAGCAGGGAGGACTCTTTAAAGTAGAGACACTACATACTGATATACACCTGAACATCAGCAGGAGAGGACTCTTTAAAGTAGAGACACTACATACTGATATACACCTGAACATCAGCAGGAGAGGACTCTTTAAAGTAGAGACACTACATACTGATATACACCTGAACATCAGCAGGAGAGGACTCTTTAAAGTAGAGACACTACATACTGATATACACCTGAACATCAGCAGGAGAGGACTCTTTAAAGTAGAGACACTACATACTGATATACACCTGAACATCAGCAGGAGAGGACTCTTTAAAGTAGAGACACTGCATACTGATATACACCTGAACATCAGCAGGAGAGGACTCTTTAAAGTAGAGACACTACATACTGATATACACCTGAACATCAGCAGGAGAGGACTCTTTAAAGTAGAGACACTACATACTGATATACACCTGAACATCAGCAGGAGAGGACTCTTTAAAGTAGAGACACTACATATTGATATACACCTGCACATCAGCAGGAGAGGACTCTTTAAAGTAGAGACACTACATATTGATATACACCTGCACATCAGCGGGAGAGGACTCTTTAAAGTAGAGACACTGCATACTGATATACACCTGAACATCAGCGGGAGAGGACTCTTTAAAGTAGAGACACTACATACTGATATACACCTGAACACCAGCAGGAGAGGACTCTTTAAAGTAGAGGCACTACATACTGATATACACCTGAACATCAGCAGGAGAGGACTCTTTAAAGTAGAGACACTACATACTGATATACACCTGAACATCAGCAGGAGAGGACTCTTTAAAGTAGAGACACTACGTACTGATATACACCTGAACATCAGCAGGGGAGGACTCTTTAAAGTAGAGACACTACATACTGATATACACCTGAACATCAGCAGGAGAGGACTCTTTAAAGTAGAGACACTACATACTGATATACACCTGAACATCAGCAGGAGAGGACTCTTTAAAGTAGAGACACGACACACTGATACACACCTGAACATCAGCAGGAGAGGACTCTTTAAAGTAGAGACACTACATACTGATATACACCTGAACATCATCAGGAGAGGACTCTTTAAAGTAGAGACACTACATACTGATATACACCTGATCATCAGCAGGAGAGGACTCTTTAAAGTAGAGACACTACATACTGATATACACCTGAACATCAGCAGGAGAGGACTCTTTAAAGTAGAGACACTACATACTGATATACACCTGGACATCAGCAGGAGAGGACTCTTTAAAGTAGAGACACTACATACTGATATACACCTGAACACCAGCAGGAGAGGACTCTTTAAAGTAGAGGCACTACGTACTGATATACACCTGAACATCAGCAGGAGAGGACTCTTTAAAGTAGAGACACTACGTACTGATATACACCTGAACATCAGCAGGAGAGGACTCTTTAAAGTAGAGACACTACGTACTGATATACACCTGAACATCAGCAGGGGAGGACTCTTTAAAGTAGAGACACTACATACTGATATACACCTGAACATCAGCAGGAGAGGACTCTTTAAAGTAGAGACACTACATACTGATATACACCTGAACATCAGCAGGAGAGGACTCTTTAAAGTAGAGACACTACACACTGATACACACCTGAACATCAGCAGGAGAGGACTCTTTAAAGTAGAGACACTACATACTGATATACACCTGAACATCATCAGGAGAGGACTCTTTAAAGTAGAGACACTACATACTGATATACACCTGAACATCAGCAGGAGAGGACTCTTTAAAGTAGAGACACTACATACTGATATACACCTGAACATCAGCAGGAGAGGACTCTTTAAAGTAGACACACTACATACTGATATACACCTGGACATCAGCAGGAGAGAACTCTTTAAAGTAGAGACACTACATACTGATATACACCTGAACATCAGCAGGAGAGGACTCTTTAAAGTAGAGACACTACATACTGATATACACCTGGACATCAGCAGGAGAGGACTCTTTAAAGTAGAGACACTACATACTGATATACACCTGAACATCAGCAGGAGAGGACTCTTTAAAGTAGAGACACTACATACTGATATACGCCTGAACATCAGCAGGAGAGGACTCTTTAAAGTAGAGACACTACATACTGATATACAGCTGAACATCAGCAGGAGAGGACTCTTTAAAGTAGAGACACTACGTACTGATATACACCTGAACATCAGCAGGAGAGGACTCTTTAAAGTAGAGACACTACGTACTGATACACCTGAACATCAGCAGGGGAGGACTCTTTAAAGTAGAGACACTACATACTGATATACACCTGAACATCAGCAGGAGAGGACTCTTTAAAGTAGAGACACTACATACTGATATACACCTGAACATCAGCAGGAGAGGACTCTTTAAAGTAGAGACAACTACACACTGATACACACCTGAACATCAGCAGGAGAGGACTCTTTAAAGTAGAGACACACAACATACTGATATACACCTGAACATCATCAGGAGAGGACTCTTTAAAGTAGAGACACTACATACTGATATACACCTGAACATCATCAGGAGAGGACTCTTTAAAGTAGAGACACTACATACTGATATACACCTGAACATCAGCAGGAGAGGACTCTTTAAAGTAGAGACACTACATACTGGTATACACCTGAACATCAGCAGGAGAGGACTCTTTAAAGTAGAGACACTACATACTGATATACACCTGAACATCAGCAGGAGAGGACTCTTTAAAGTAGAGACACTACATACTGATATCCACCTGAACATCAGCAGGAGAGGACTCTTTAAAGTAGAGACACTACATACTGAAATACACCTGAACATCAGCAGGAGAGGACTCTTTAAAGTAGAGACACTACATACTGATCTACACCTGAACATCAGCAGGAGAGGACTCTTTAAAGTAGAGACACTACATACTGATCTACACCTGAACATCAGCAGGAGAGGACTCTTTAAAGAAGAGACACTACATACTGATCTACACCTCAGACAGCTACACACACAGTAACCTGATCCTCGAGGAAACAGCCGCTTCAGTATTCAGACACACTCTCAGTTTATTCTCCGTGTCAGGCGGTGAGATGAAAGGAGCCACTAACTCACCGCTTTGGGACGATTCGCTAAACGAACGTCATCATTCATTTCCTCGCGCACCTACGAGACATATTTGGGGAAGGAGTCACAGAAGACTGTTTGCTACGAGGAGATCAAACACTTGCAGATTGGGACCTGAGCGTCGGCTCTCTAAAGCTGCTTCAATAAACTCTCAGAAGGTGTCGCGTTTTATTCAATAGCTTTCACCTAACCTGCTGAAATTAATTCAGTGTCAGAGTTATGCTTCTCAAACATGCAGACAGTGTTAGTATGAAGCACAAGCAGAACATCCTGATATAAAATGTAAGACTTATTTCAGGTTTGATGCACTTGTAATGCTCCATGGACATTTATAAAGGAATGCTAAGTACTGATTCTTGACCACGTGGTTGAATCAGGCTGTTAAGAGATTCCGTATCAGTCAAGTTAAACATGAATACAAATCCCTGCAGCACACAATCATTGCTTTTTTGTCAGGGGCTCCATCTATTTTCCATTTTTAAATATTGCATTAATCCAAACAAGTCTATTATATTGCTGAAACAATGTGTCTCCAACTGTCCAGTCGAAATCAATCAAATGCAATTTCCCCGATTGATATATTTTTGTATATTGATGATCCTTATCTGCAGCCACCGCCACTTTAATAATCAATAGTCTTACGGCCCGTCCACACAGCGGCGTGCGCTGACGCTTGCCGGCGGGCGTGTCTGAAACTCGAC
The DNA here is from genome assembly GCA_023974075.1 of Chaenocephalus aceratus. NCBI lineage: Eukaryota > Metazoa > Chordata > Actinopteri > Perciformes > Channichthyidae > Chaenocephalus > Chaenocephalus aceratus. The sequence continues at coordinate 71,581 of JAMFTG010000644.1, forward strand.
CAACAACCAATCACATGAATCTCCCGCCCCTGACACACAAGCAGCGGTTTGATTGGCTAGAGCTTGTACTGGCATATGATTCGATTGGCTGACGCTTCTGCCGAGGCGTCAACAGTTGAACATTGCTCAACTTTTGCAGCGAGCCACGCCAGCTACGCTCCACGTCGCTTCCCACGATGCATTTCGGCTAAAAGTGACGTCACCCCATTCAAAGTGAATGGGGAAGCGTCAACGCACGCCGCTGTGTGGACGGGCCGTTACACACAGTAGCAGGAGAGCGTGACTCATGAATCCCTCATACCAAAAAGTCAAGTTAGAAAGATGAGGAAGACAGCACGACTCACCTATTTAATTAAAAGCGAGACACACGACACCTCCAGTGCTATTACAATACTGCCTTGTGTCTCTCAGTGTCTCTCTGTCTGACTGTCTGTTCCTCGTCTCTCCCTGCAGCATACAGAAGGCTTCAAGAAGCGCTGGTTCACTCTGGACCAAAGGAGACTCATGTACTTCAAAGATCCTCTGGTATGACATCTCTTCACACACCCACACACACATCACAGAGACTTCAGTGTGTCAGTTTATATGTAGGCCGAAGTTGATACAACACAAAGGCGGGACCAAGAGATGGCTTTGCTAAAATCCCAATTAAGTCCAAAGGCAAGAATGACAGGTCCAAAGTGTCTTGTTTATGTCTCTTATGCTGGTGTGATGTATTGTTTTTTATGTGTTTGTATGGCGACCTTGAGAGCCTTGAAAGGCTCCTATATAAAATAAATGAATTATTATTATTATTATTATTATTAAAAACGGTATTGTTGTTGAAGTGGTGGAGAGACAATGCACAGTTTGACCCACTGCTGTCACCCATGGCCAAAGCATATCTCTCCGTCCCACTGAGGTGGCGTTGCATGCATAACACGGCATAACACCAGAGCCTCGCTGCGGGGAAACGTTGGCGCTGTTCCGAGTTTGTTCTAATCTGTCAAAATGACAGACTGCTTTCAGGTTTTTCCGTCATTGTTGAATAAAATATTCGGTTAACGCGAACCTGTCCCGGCAACATCAGTACCAAGCGAGAGAGTTTCTTCCAGAGCAGGGGATATTGTAAACGCCCAAACATCCCAGTTTATAAATACCTGGACATGTGGACATTCTCATATTCCTAAAAACCTGTCTGATGATGCTGAGTGAGTGACGAGTGAGTTTGAGTTGAGTTACTTGAAAAACTAAAGTGAAACTTGATTTATTTTATTGCAGGGTCTGATTATTAAATGTCCTTGTTTATTTGTGAGATGCAGTGGCTCAAAGAAAATGCCTACTTTGTTTGGTAGTACTATAGGTACAAACACACTGTTCCAGTCTGTTACTGTCACTTTGTTTTTGACATTTACCCAGACTATAGTCTCAAGTCAAGACAGACTATAGTCCCAAATCAAGCCAGACTATAGTCCCAAATCAAGCCAGACTATAGTCCCAAATCAAGCCAGACTATAGTCCCAAGTCGAGACAGACTATAGTCCCAAGTCGAGACAGACTATAGTCCCAAGTCGAGACAGACTATAGTCCCAAATCGAGACAGACTATAGTCCCAAGTCGAGACAGACTATAGTCCCAAATCGAGACAGACTATAGTCCCAAATCGAGACAGACTATAGTCCCAAGTCGAGACAGACTATAGTCCTGAGTAATGAAAGACTATAGTCTCGAGTCAAGACAGACTATAGTCCCAAGTCGAGCCAGACTATAGTCCCAAATCGAGACAGACTATAGTCCCAAGTCGAGCCAGACTATAGTCCGAGTAATGAAAGACTATAGTCTCGAGTCGAGACAGACTATAGTCCCAAGTCGAGACAGACTATAGTCCCAAGTCGAGACAGACTATAGTCCCGAGTAATGAAAGACTATAGTCTCGAGTCGAGACAGACTATAGTCCCAAGTCGAGACAGACTATAGTCTCGAGTCAAGACAGACTATAGTCCCAAATCGAGCCAGACTATAGTCCCAAATCAAGCCAGACTATAGTCCCAAATCAAGCCAGACTATAGTCCCAAGTCGAGACAGACTATAGTCCCAAATCAAGACAGACTATAGTCCCAAATCGAGACAGACTATAGTCCCAAGTCGAGACAGACTATAGTCCTGAGTAATGAAAGACTATAGTCTCGAGTCAAGACAGACTATAGTCCCAAGTCGAGCCAGACTATAGTCCCAAATCAAGACAGACTATAGTCCCAAGTCGAGACAGACTATAGTCCGAGTAATGAAAGACTATAGTCTCGAGTCAAGACAGACTATAGTCCCAAGTCGAGCCAGACTATAGTCCCAAATCAAGACAGACTATAGTCCCAAATCAAGACAGACTATAGTCCCAAATCGAGACAGACTATAGTCCCAAGTCGAGACAGACTATAGTCCTGAGTAATGAAAGACTATAGTCTCGAGTCAAGACAGACTATAGTCCCAAGTCGAGCCAGACTATAGTCCCAAATCGAGACAGACTATAGTCCCAAGTCGAGCCAGACTATAGTCCGAGTAATGAAAGACTATAGTCTCGAGTCGAGACAGACTATAGTCCCAAGTTGAGACAGACTATAGTCCCAAGTCGAGACAGACTATAGTCCCGAGTAATGAAAGACTATAGTCTCAAGTCAAGACAGACTATAGTCCCAAATCAAGCCAGACTATAGTCCCAAATCAAGCCAGACTATAGTCCCAAGTCGAGACAGACTATAGTCCCAAGTCGAGACAGACTATAGTCCCAAGTCGAGACAGACTATAGTCCCAAATCGAGACAGACTATAGTCCCAAGTCGAGACAGACTATAGTCCCAAATCGAGACAGACTATAGTCCCAAATCGAGACAGACTATAGTCCCAAGTCGAGACAGACTATAGTCCTGAGTAATGAAAGACTATAGTCTCGAGTCAAGACAGACTATAGTCCCAAGTCGAGCCAGACTATAGTCCCAAATCGAGACAGACTATAGTCCCAAGTCGAGCCAGACTATAGTCCGAGTAATGAAAGACTATAGTCTCGAGTCGAGACAGACTATAGTCCCAAGTCGAGACAGACTATAGTCCCAAGTCGAGACAGACTATAGTCCCGAGTAATGAAAGACTATAGTCTCGAGTCGAGACAGACTATAGTCCCAAGTCGAGACAGACTATAGTCTCGAGTCAAGACAGACTATAGTCCCAAATCGAGCCAGACTATAGTCCCAAATCAAGCCAGACTATAGTCCCAAATCAAGCCAGACTATAGTCCCAAGTCGAGACAGACTATAGTCCCAAATCAAGACAGACTATAGTCCCAAATCGAGACAGACTATAGTCCCAAGTCGAGACAGACTATAGTCCTGAGTAATGAAAGACTATAGTCTCGAGTCAAGACAGACTATAGTCCCAAGTCGAGCCAGACTATAGTCCCAAATCAAGACAGACTATAGTCCCAAGTCGAGACAGACTATAGTCCGAGTAATGAAAGACTATAGTCTCGAGTCAAGACAGACTATAGTCCCAAGTCGAGCCAGACTATAGTCCCAAATCAAGACAGACTATAGTCCCAAATCAAGACAGACTATAGTCCCAAATCGAGACAGACTATAGTCCCAAGTCGAGACAGACTATAGTCCTGAGTAATGAAAGACTATAGTCTCGAGTCAAGACAGACTATAGTCCCAAGTCGAGCCAGACTATAGTCCCAAATCGAGACAGACTATAGTCCCAAGTCGAGCCAGACTATAGTCCGAGTAATGAAAGACTATAGTCTCGAGTCGAGACAGACTATAGTCCCAAGTCGAGACAGACTATAGTCCCAAGTCGAGACAGACTATAGTCCCGAGTAATGAAAGACTATAGTCTCGAGTCAAGACAGACTATAGTCCCAAATCAAGCCAGACTATAGTCCCAAATCAAGCCAGACTATAGTCCCAAGTCGAGACAGACTATAGTCCCAAATCAAGACAGACTATAGTCCCAAATCGAGACAGACTATAGTCCCAAGTCGAGACAGACTATAGTCCCAAGTCGAGACAGACTATAGTCTCAAGTAAAGACAGACTATAGTCTCAAGTAAAGACAGACTATAGTCCCAAGTAAAGACAGACTATAGTCTCAAGTAAAGACAGACTATAGTCTCAAGTAAAGACAGACTATAGTCCCAAGTCAAGACAGACTATAGTCTCAAGTAAAGACAGACTATAGTCTCAAGTAAAGACAGACTATAGTCTCAAGTCAAGACAGACTATAGTCTCAAGTAAAGACAGACTATAGTCTCAAGTAAAGACAGACTATAGTCCCAAGTAAAGACAGACTATAGTCTCAAGTAAAGACAGACTATAGTCTCAAGTAAAGACAGACTATAGTCCCAAGTAAAGACAGACTATAGTCTCAAGTAAAGACAGACTATAGTCTCAAGTAAAGACAGACTATAGTCCCAAGTAAAGACAGACTATAGTCTCAAGTAAAGACAGACTATAGTCCCAAGTAAAGACAGACTATAGTCCCGAGTAATGAAAGACTATAGTTCCGAGTCAAGACAGACTATAGTCTCAAGTAAAGACAGACTATAGTCCCAAATCAAGATAGACTATAGTCCCAAGTAAAGACAGACTATAGTCTCAAGTAAAGACAGACTATAGTCTCAAGTCAAGACAGACTATAGTCTCAAGTAAAGACAGACTATAGTCTCAAGTAAAGACAGACTATAGTCTCAAATCAAGATAGACTATAGTCCCAAGTAAAGACAGACTATAGTCTCAAGTAAAGACAGACTATAGTCTCAAGTCAAGACAGACTATAGTCTCAAGTAAAGACAGACTATAGTCCCAAGTAAAGACAGACTATAGTCCCGAGTAATGAAAGACTATAGTTCCGAGTCAAGACAGACTATAGTCTCAAGTAAAGACAGACTATAGTCCCAAATCAAGATAGACTATAGTCCCAAGTAAAGACAGACTATAGTCTCAAGTAAAGACAGACTATAGTCTCAAGTCAAGACAGACTATAGTCTCAAGTAAAGACAGACTATAGTCTCAAGTAAAGACAGACTATAGTCCCAAGTAAAGACAGACTATAGTCTCAAGTAAAGACAGACTATAGTCTCAAGTAAAGACAGACTATAGTCCCAAGTAAAGACAGACTATAGTCTCAAGTAAAGACAGACTATAGTCCCAAGTAAAGACAGACTATAGTCCCGAGTAATGAAAGACTATAGTTCCGAGTCAAGACAGACTATAGTCTCAAGTAAAGACAGACTATAGTCCCAAATCAAGATAGACTATAGTCCCAAGTAAAGACAGACTATAGTCTCAAGTAAAGACAGACTATAGTCTCAAGTCAAGACAGACTATAGTCTCAAGTAAAGACAGACTATAGTCCCAAGTAAAGACAGACTATAGTCCCGAGTAATGAAAGACTATAGTCTCAAGTCAAGACAGACTATAGTCTCAAGTAAAGACAGACTATAGTCCCGAGTAATGAAAGACTATAGTCTCAAGTCAAGACAGACTATAGTCTCAAGTCAAGACAGACTATAGTTCCGAGTCAAGACAGACTATAGTCTCAAGTCAAGACAGACTATAGTCTCAAGTCAAGACAGACTATAGTCTCAAGTAAAGACAGACTATAGTCTCAAGTAAAGACAGACTATAGTCCCAAGTCAAGACAGACTATAGTCTCAAGTCAAGATAGACTATAGTCTCAAGTCAAGATAGACTATAGTCTCAAGTAAAGACAGACTATAGTCCCGAGTAATGAAAGACTATAGTCTCAAGTCAAGACAGACTATAGTTCCGAGTCAAGACAGACTATAGTCTCAAATCAAGACAGACTATAGTTCCGAGTCAAGACAGACTATAGTCCCAAGTAAAGACAGACTATAGTCCCGAGTAATGAAAGACTATAGTCTCAAGTCAAGACAGACTATAGTCTCAAGTCAAGACAGACTATAGTCTCAAGTAAAGACAGACTATAGTCCCAAATCAAGACAGACTATAGTCTCAAGTCAAGACAGACTATAGTCTCAAGTAAAGACAGACTATAGTCTCAAGTAAAGACAGACTATAGTCCCAAATCAAGACAGACTATAGTCTCAAGTAAAGACAGAATATAGTCTCAAGTAAAGACAGACTATAGTCCCAAATCAAGACAGACTATAGTCTCAAGTAAAGACAAACTATAGTCCCGAGTAAAGACAGACTATAGTCTCAAGTCAAGACAGACTATAGTCCCAAGTCAAGACAGACTATAGTCCCAAGTAAAGACAGACTATAGTCTCAAGTAAAGACAGACTATAGTCCCAAGTAAAGACAGACTATAGTCTCAAGTCAAGACAGACTATAGTCTCAAGTAAAGACAGACTATAGTCCCAAGTAAAGACAGACTATAGTCTCAAGTCAAGACAGACTATAGTCCCAAGTCAAGACAGACTATAGTCTCAAGTCAAGACAGACTATAGTCTCAAGTAAAGACAGACTATAGTCTCAAGTAAAGACAGACTATAGTCTCAAGTAAAGACAGACTATAGTCCCGAGTAATGAAAGACTATAGTCCCAAATCATAAAAGACTATAGTCCCGAGTCAAGACAGACTATAGTCCCGAGTCAAGACAGACTATCGTCCCGAGTCGAGACAGACTATAGTCCCAAGTCGAGCCAGACTATAGTCCCAAATCGAGACAGACTATAGTCCCGAGTCAAGACACGACTATAGTTCCGAGTCAAGACAGACTATAGTCTCAAGTCAAGTCAGACTATAGTCCCGAGTCAAGACAGACTATAGTCCCGAGTCAAGACAGACTATAGTCCCAAGTCAAGACAGACTATAGTCCCGAGTCAAGACAGACTATAGGCTCAAGTCAAGACAGACTATAGTCCCGAGTCAAGTCAGACTATAGTCTCAAGTCAAGACAGACTATAGTCTCAAGTCAAGACAGACTATAGTCTCAAGTAAAGACAGACTATAGTCTCAAGTCAAGTCAGACTATAGTCTCAAGTCAAGACAGACTATAGTCTCAGGTCGAGACCAACTAGTTCCAAGTAATGAAAGACTATAGCGTCTCAAGTCAACACAGACTAGTCGCAAGTCAAGACAGACTAGTCCCAAGTAAAGACAGAATTGTCTCAAGTAAATACAGTCTAGTCGCAAGTCTAGAGAAATGGGTCCTCACTGACAAGTCCAAATTAAAGACAGACAAGTCCAAATTAAAGACATACAAGTCCCAAGACATGATAGACTAGTCCAAAGTTTCCCAGGTCAAGAATGGGAAGTCCTAACTCAAGAGTGAGTAAACCCAAGTTAAGACGGACTAGTTCCAAGTAAAAACAGAAGTAAGGTCCAGAGTTATAATAACCCATGTTTTAATATTTGGGCACTAAAGTCGAGTCGAAAATCACAATGTATTCATTTTGTCTAGTTGCTTCTTAAGTCATATTTGTAACCCGAGTCCATGACATGTGATTCAAGTCTCTGCTCGAAGGTATTCCAGTGCTCATATAAAATGATATAAATAAGTATCATGCCGAGTGGGAGGAGGGGGGACATTAAGCATGACTCAGTGGGGAGTGTCTGATATAAAGGTGCTTTCATAACCTTGTTATACATGTGGCCTTTTGCCATGACCTCACTGAGTTGCTTAACGCTGTACACTACACTGGGAACTTCCACAGACTATGTGTTAGACTTGATCTGATATTGGTGCTTGAGACATTGTGAAAGTTAGATTCTGACTCATAGTTGTTATCACCGAGACTTTCCTTCAGAGGGGGCGGCACAGATTGCCCAACACTTGGCTAAAGGCAGATCAGATAGCCTAGCATGATTAGCTCAGCTGATGCAATAGTTCAATGGAGAGGTGCAATAATTATAGGTGACCGAAATGTCCAACTTCCCCCGAGAGTGTAACACAAGACAAACTGGTAGATGAAAGGAAGAGGAAGTCTAGTGAAGTGTGTCGACTGGGAATCTGTGGAGGAGGCTCAAAGAGAGTGTCACTTGATCCCTGAGATATGTCTGAATAATGTGTGTGTGATGTCGGGTTTACAACGAGGCACTGTGTATGCCATGTGTTCAGACTGTCTGAGAGCAGAGGGAGATGTATTTGGGATGTTTAAGCAGTGTCAGCTTGTGGTTATGACACATCAAAGGTAATTGTTTTAAAGATGATCATGCAATAGTTACATTCAAGGGAAAATGCTGAATGGCCTCTGAAAAAAAGGCTAACAATAAAATGTACACATGTAAAAATGCAAGGAAATAATCCGTCTATAGTTTACGTTGTAATCATAAATCTGGGTTTTCAGTTGTATTATTAAATTGAAAATGAGAGGAATTTCAGTCTGGACCAAAGACGTGGTCCGACCTAGCAATCCAAAAAAGCTACGCAGCTAGCAAGGCTGGTAGCGTTGTTTGAGAGCTGAAAGTAGCCTTAAACTACAGAAAACAACACTCGTGATGTGTCTCAATTCAGTTCACTGCCATCTCACACACTGTGCACATTTGTAGAATGTGTGAAGTTTGACCAGGTAGCGTTGTCTTAAATCAAACATGGCAGCTGTGCCCTCACAAGAAGCGTTGATCCCGCTGTTAGCTACAAGCTAGCAACGTTATCGTGCGTAGTAGCTAGTTATTAAAGACTGTTCAATTAATCAAATAAAATGTTCGGTGGCCTCTTTCCGACACGAGTATAGCGGTACGTTTATATAATATAGAACAAAAACGTATATTTGAATAATGTTGTGTTGCTTCAACTTCAGTAACGTTGCCAAGATGGGAGGGCACCATCCGGGTCATATATAATATGATAGCTTTATTGTGATCAAACATAGTTGGCATCTCTCACTGCTGTAATAAAAATAGAGACAAATAATTCAAAGCAGTGACAATAGCAGATGTACGGAGCCCCTAAATTGACATGGAAAAAAAAAAAAGAGAGAGAAAAAGAAACAAATCCGTTTTCCTGACTTTATTTCTTTTTGAGAAAGTTACAGATGAAATGATAGTGCATACATTATTTGAGATATATTTTGAAGTCAGACTTAATTTTATGGACATTTCGGCCAGGGGTGTAGAGCTATTGGTTTAAGCACCGGATTGGCAAAAAATTGGTCATGTGCGCGTTCGTGTGTGTTGGGGGAGGGGCTCTATAAGGAAGTGATTTTCTCCGGTTGTGTATTTTCAAATTCTAGCGATCTCGAGCCGTTTTCTCAAACGTACCTACCCCACCTTTAACTGTCAAGTGGGAACTAAGTATTTTTTTTGAACGTTTTTGTGTTCCTCTTATTTTCCTACAATACTGTTATGTTTGGCTGTGAATAAGAAAATATGAAGGACAGACCATCTATTTATTTTTATTTTTGAGAAAGGGGCAGGTAACACAAGATTATTTCCTTCTCCCTGCTCCTTTTTGGGTACGGTGTGTTCATAGAGACATGTTTTGTAAATAATTGTTATACATGAAGTTGTGTATACCACGAACGGAAACAATATCTCCTTTTCCTTGTCTTTGAAGGACGCCTTTGCCAAAGGTGAAGTGTTTTTGGGGAACAAGGACCACGGGTACAGCGCCTCGCCCGGCCTGCCCGCCGGCACACACTGCAACGGCGCCTGGCAGCACGGCGTCACCATAGAAACGCCCGACCGCGGCTTCCTGTTCACCTGCGAGTCAGAGAGCGACCAGCAGGAGTGGCTGACACACTTCAATGACGTCATGAATGCTGTGATGTCCCCTCAGGAGTACACAAGTGAGAGTGGAGAACTTTTTGATATTCAATACATATAAATTAGTTGTTGGCTTTTATCATAAGTTGCTGATTACTTCTGTTGTTAATACCTTTAGCTAATATAGTGGTTGCTACATCGCTCACCTTGACTATGTTTACATGATGAAGCATAGCAGGTATGTTTACAGATGTTCTTGTTTCGCATGTTAGCCTGCTTTATTTACTAATGAAATGTGTTGTCCAGACATATACAATAATATCTAACATCTAATCGTGCTAAGGGCTATCAACAAACTCATTGTAATACATTTTCCAAAAAAACGGGATTTTTTTTTTTGTCAAGACTTTTAAAGATATTTGACTCAAAGTGCCACATCTTTAGACAAATTCAACAACCCATATAAGGAACCCTAGAAGTGTGTCACTCGCTCAGCCATAAAACCAAATGTTTGGCCTTCAAATTAATCATAATGATGGAGCGTTTTTATTTTTCCGTCTTGTGTTAAAGAGCTGTGCAGTCCGATACATTTCTTATGTGGTGCAAGACAAGGACAAAACGGGGTTAGGGGGTTAGGGTTTAGGGCTATTCAATTAGTTTGGAATGGGGCCGGTTGATCAATGATCCAAAGCAAGGGGCCGGGGAAAAGATGGCTTGAAATATGAAATATGAGCAATCATATTAAGAGCTTCAGATCCAGTAAATACTACAACAGCATAGTATATATAGCTATAATAAAGCTAGCTATGCTAACGAATATAAGAAGCTTTTTCTCCAAACAGTGAGGTAAAGGCACATCTTTATATGATCATTATAGTTCTAAAAAAATAAGAGAATAAAGTAAACGGGTATAAAATACTATATGACAGTTAAAAAAAAGTTGTTATTAATAAACAAGACTACAGTTTGAAAGGGGAGTGATTTGTAAACTATCCATAAAGGCAAGTTTATTTCTATAGCACCTTTCAACACAAGGCAATTCAAAGTGCTTTACAAAAAACGAAAGACATTAAGACAATGGCATTTAAAAAAACATTAAAAGAAAAAATACATGGATAAAAGTTACAGTGCAGTTTAAGATGTGAATAGTTCAATTAAAAGCAGCGACAACAATTAAATCAAACAACATAGCCCCAAGGCCTTTCCAGATATGAATGGCAAGTGCAGAAGATGTGAAGCTAATCTAACCATCATTTAATTAGATTTAATTTAAGTGAAATTATCTAATTTCACGCAGAATAAAAAACCCTGGGGCGCCAATTGAATAGCCCTGGTTTAGGGTTTAGGGTATACTGAACAGTCTGCATTGGAGGGTTTTGTTGTAACGTTGGACTCTGCTTTGTGTTCAAGTGGAAGCCTTGTTCAAACACAGGCATTGATGGACCGCCTGTGGATCATCTCCTCTCGTCCATCGCCCTCCAGACTCTGTTCTGCACTACCTTCGTCACTGACATCGCCACGCTGGAGCATCTTCCAAGTCCCAGTGCTGCCCTTTGGGGGCAGATATCCAAACGAGAGGACCGAGGCAATATTCATCGCTACATTTAAATAAGATGTATAGCCAAAACATATTAATACTACAGGTATTTCATTTAGTTTCGCTCACATTGTTGTGGGAGTAAGAGATATTAGTTCTGGTCTGACCCTAAGCCTAACAAACCATTGCCCAAATCACCAACATCAATGTTCTGTTGCTTCCTACTGTTAATCACATGCATGCACCGTGCCGGCAAGTTGGTCCTCTTGTATTACGTGTGTTATGCTAGTGTACTCTGATGATTGGGTAATAAAAAAAAGGCGACCATCAACAGAACTGTTTCTTCAGTCTGGGATTAAGATTTTTTTAATAAAACCAATTTTATTCATTGATTTATTTTCATGTATCATCAAATGTGAAGCAGTCCAGTTCCTGAGCTGGAGCTGACACATGCTGCATAGTGTGCTGCTTTGTCCACAAAGGACACAGAGACGTTCTAACCACCTTCATATCTTCACACACACTACCTGTACAGTTCGCATCATGAATGACTTGTTTGCAGTAGTTTGGGAACAAGTATGCCTGTTGAAGATGATAGGGATAGAAAAGCTGTACGCACTTTAAGACATCGCATGGTCCAACAGTGCCTCCATGTGGCAAACCATACGTCACTAAGTCTTTGTTAAAACAATCAAGGTTAAATGTTTTCCTTTTTTCACTGGAGTTGTTGTTGTTTTTCTTTTCTATATTTTGGTTAAAGCTCCCTTTGGGTGTTGACTTGGTGTCTTCTGTAACCCTTGTGTGGTGTTCGGGTCTCCCGTGACCCGTTTCAAGTTCAAATGATATAATAACTACGCTCTAGTTTTTTTATCGGAACAAGGCTTCATGGTATCCTCCACGACATCTACTGTATATGAACTCTACACAACAGATTTCAGCCAAGTTTGAAGGTCTCTAAAAATGTGTATAATTTGGCGTTCCGGTCTGGGGAGACCCGGCAGAATTGTTGTGGGTGACTCCAAGTCAAATTTGGCCCAATCAAGATTCATCTTTGACTTTAGACGCCCCTCCCCCACTCCCCTCCCCCCCTCCCCTCCCCCGTCATCAACTGTAACAATAACTTTTTTGGGGAGATTGTATTCTAACATTAGTCGGATAACGATCCACCGTCTTCACTATAGGAAATATAATGAGTGAATGTAATCACATGTTTTACTTATATATGTGGTGTAATGTTTTTTGGGGCCATAAAATAAACTAAAAACAGGATTGTACGGTTATGAATGCATAATAAGTTAGTTATGATGTAGTTAAAACCATATTGGATGATAGTCGTTATTTGAGTGTTTTGGACTGAGATAAATCATGGGTCAAAATGTAACCGCGAACACCAGCTTTCGAACACAACACAAGGGTTAAGGCGTTTCTATGCTTGAGCATGGCTGACTGACATATTGATAATGAATAATAAAATAAATATTTCTTCTGGAAGTTGTCGAGGAATCTCTGAACGAATTTGTGCAGAAATTCAGAAGTTGTGAATCATTTTTGAAAAATGTAAAGTGAGCTTTTCCAAAACAAACTTTATTCCGGGTCCTAATGCATTTCTTGAATCCTATTATAATTACTATATTGGAAAGTGACATTTCCTACACCATAAACCAGGGGTGTCAAACTCAAGGCCCGGGGGCCAAATCCGGCCCGCGACTTCATTTTATGCGGCCCCACAAGAGCTTGCAAAGAACGGTGACAGGCTGATTTACAGAAGCACACAAACTACATGTCCCACAATGCATCTCTCATTTGACTTTTTTCTCAGAATTAGACTTTTATTTCAAGATTTCACTTTTTTCTTTTTAAATCATTTTGTGACATGCTCACTGAAGAGACTTGCAATTATTTCCCCTAGACTTCTGCTTTCAGACGTAGTTAATTATGAAGTTATTACCCTGTCCGATAATAATCCAATGCAGAGGCAATAACATTATTTTATATATATAACATATTTATTTATGCATTTTTATATAGTCTTAAAGTTACAACCGGCCCTTTAAGTGCAACCATAATGCTGATGTGGCCCATGGTGAAATTGAGTTTGACACCCCTGCCATAAACGTATACAGATTTAAGATTCTTTCACACTCGGAGAACGCGGGTGAAGTAGGTTCTTACAAGTTGTGAAGATACGGTTCAAATTAAGAAGTTTTACATCTAAAACAAGCTAAAATAAAACGTTCTCTTTTATGTTGTGCATAGGCAAGTGTGTGTGGTTGTGGACGACTTCCCCCACCGGTGGTTTCTGCGTGTTTGAAACTACAGAGGCCAGAGAGGAATACCTCATAAATCTATCGGTCCTTGCCAGTTTTCACCCAGGTGAGAAAGAGGTAGGACGGAGAAGAGAAAAGGAGGGAGAGTGACCATGGAAACCCCAAAGAACACAAACACGTTGGTCTTCTGTCGAACTGGGGACTTTCATGGGTCCGAGCTTCATCTGTAATGGAGGTCAAAGGAGGTTGAGAGGAGCGGAGGGAAAGCGGCAACATGGATCATTTGGATGAAGCGAAGGATCTCATCCACTTCAGGTAGAAATCTGGAGAACATAAGTTGGACTGGATATGGTACAGCTGACGATTCAACGCTGTTCGAGACAAGAAAACCTATGGAGGTCACGTCAGTGGTCAGAAATGTATTGAAAGTGACTGAACTAATCCCCGTAAGGAGACTCCCTGGAATCTTGTGCTGAAGTCGGCTTCAAGCAAACCTCGCCTCGGCACTTTGTCACGATTTTGGAGAGTGGAGGGCATTACGTCTGGGCATCACAATCGACTGGAAGCTCCTTCGAATCGTCACCGAAGCTTGTTCATCTACCTCGTCTTCTTATTGGATTAAAACACGTCGCATATCAATGCTGTTTCTTGGCTTCGCAGCTTGTATACAAGTTGGTTTTTAGTTGGCATGTTTCGGGACTCATTTTTAAAAAGAATTACTGTATTTTCTACCAGACGCCATCTGTTCTACACATCGCAGCGTGACATGTTCGCACAGACTTTAAAAGCTTTTGAAATTGAATGCAATGTCCTTGGATCTGTGAACCTGCCATGAACTGCACGACCAATGCCACCATCACTCCTCAGCCGGGCCTCGTCCTGAGCCCAGGGGCTGAACATGGAGGCACTCAGGACAGCAGTGGTGGTGGAGGCGCTGGTGGTGGACTTTGGGTGACATCTCTACTTGGCGTCACTCTGATGTTCATGTGTGCCATGGGTGTGGCGGGCAACATGTACACGCTCGTCATCACGCGATCGGCTGCCTTGCGTAGAAATGGCTCGATGTACGTTTACATCGTCAACTTGGCTCTGGCGGATCTCCTCTACTTGTCCACCATCCCCTTCGTCGTGTGTACTTACTTCGCCCACGACTGGCTGTTCGGAGAGGCGGGATGTCGCATCCTGCTGAGCCTCGACCTCCTCACCATGCACGCCAGCGTCTTCATCCTGGTCGCTATGAGTGTTGAACGCTACCGTGCCGTGGCGAGACCTTTCAGCGCTCACAAGTCCTCGACTCGTAAACGGAGGCTAGCTGCGTGGGTTATCTGGGGGTTAGCTTTCGTGCTAACGCTCCCCATGATGGTGATGATCCGCCTCAGAGAGGGGAAACCGACCGCGAGTGGAATGGTGAAGAGGATCTGCTTCCCTACGTGGACGTATGAGGCCTTCAAGGCTTACATCACCGTGCTGTTTCTGACCAGTGTTTTAGTTCCTGGATTGATAATCGTCGGGCTGTACGTGGGGCTAGCTAGCCGCTACTGGGCGGTTCAGGCTAGTTTTGGAGGCAGCAGCCGTTCTGCCAACAGGAGAGGACTCAAACAGAAAGTCGTGTCCATGATCTTCAGCATCGTGGTGGCATACTGGGCGTGTTTCCTGCCTTTCTGGGGATGGCAGCTAGCCAAACTCTTCTCTCCAGAGTCCCTCAGTGCTTTGTCTCCAGCGGCGCATAATTACGTGAATTTCTTCGTCACGTGTCTGACGTACGGGAACAGCTGCATCAATCCATTTCTTTACACTCTCCTGACCCGAAACTATAAAGACTATTTGGCGCAGAAAAGTCAGTCCGTGGGATCGAGCAGGGCTGACCCCGTGTCAGCCGTGACGACGCCACTGCAGGAACTTTAGTGGATGAATAAATACCCGCTAAGCATTCACACCCAAGTGAGACATTGGTATCGACTGTTTGTCCGCCCGAGGGAGGACATGTCTGTTCTAGATTCTTTGTACATAACTGGAAAGTGTCATATTTGTGAGACATCTGTCGTAGCACTATCTACAGACTTTGACTAATTCTGATAACATTGTAAGCTTTGTAAAGCCGTTCAACCAGAGCTGTTAAGGATTAAGAGAAATCCAATGGATGTTTGCTGACATAGAAATCTGTTTGGAGGCAAACGGCAAACATTTTAGCATTTTAATTTTAGAAGAAGAAGACTCATCCTCACATGGACAGGACACATGGCTGCCAAACTATTACTGCCTCCTTGGATTATGTTAAACACGTTTTTATATGAACTTTCGGTAACAAATATGTGGGTTCAATTGCCAGTTGTTACTTAAATACAAAAGGTTTAATAAGTTGTAAAATATGATATTTTGAAAACAGAAATGCCGGCGACACAAATTCGTCGTAGCACTTTGTCGCCATGGCTTTCAAATGTCTGATGTTCGGTGAATGCAATGAAAGGTAAAGATAGTTCCTTTCCTCTCCTATCTGCCGCTCCACTTTGAACACACACATGTAAAGGATATTTCATCTGCGTGCGGGGAATGTGTTTGCATCGTGCCACATTCCTCAGCCTCGAGCCACCTCTCCTTTGAGTCCTCCTGCAAATTGACTTTGAAAGAGCTGCTTCATCTCACCTCTGTCGTATATACTCCCTTTGCATTACCCTGTGTAATACTCTATAGCCTGCTCTGTATTCATAGTTCAATAACTATGTTCCACATTCTTGTTTTTGTCTATTTCTCATGTGATCAATGTTTAGTAGTTCTAACATACTTCCTTTATTACAAACTTGATCGTGCTAGAGACCAGATGTATGGACATTAAGACGGTATGTTCAGTCGTCGCCTGTAGAACTCATGCAGCTTCTATCTGGTTGTAATTCCATGAAATGTTGTTGACATCCAATTTTAAGTTGTTTTAAAACATGCACTGGTTTTATTTTCTGAGTTGCATTTATTTTGTGCAACTATTTAAATTCCATTTGTGTGTTTTGATATTAAAGGGTCCCTATTCTACTCACTGTCAGGTGTATATCAGTATGTAGCATCTCTACTTTAAAGAGTCCTCTCCTGCTGATGTTCAGGTGTATATCAGTGTGTAGTGTCTCTACTTTAAAGAGTCCTCTCCTGCTGATGTTCAGGTGTATATCAGTATGTAGTGTCTCTACTTTAAAGAGTCCTCTCCTGCTGATGTTCAGGTGTATATCAGTATGTAGTGTCTCTACTTTAAAGAGTCCTCTCCTGCTGATGTTCAGGTGTATATCAGTGTGTAGTGTCTCTACTTTAAAGAGTCCTCTCCTGCTGATGTTCAGGTGTATATCATTATGTAGTGTCTCTACTTTAAAGAGTCCTCTCCTGCTGATGTTCAGGTGTATATCAGTATGTAGTGTCTCTACTTTAAAGAGTCCTCTCCTGCTGATGTTCAGGTGTATATCAGTATGTAGTGTCTCTACTTTAAAGAGTCCTCTCCTGCTGATGTTCAGGTGTATATCAGTATGTAGTGTCTCTACTTTAAAGAGTCCTGTCCTGCTGATGTTCAGGTGTATATCAGTATGTAGTGTCTCTACTTTAAAGAGTCCTCTCCTGCTGATGTTCAGGTGTATATCAGTATGTAGTGTCTCTACTTTAAAGAGTTCTCTCCTGCTGATGTTCAGGTGTATATCAGTATGTAGTGTCTCTACATTAAAGAGTCCTCTCCTGCTGATGTTCAGGTGTATATCAGTATGTAGTGTCTCTACTTTAAAGAGTCCTCTCCTGCTGATGTTCAGGTGTATATCAGTATGTAGTGTCTCTACTTTAAAGAGTCCTCTCCTGCTGATGTTCAGGTGTATATCAGTATGTCGTGTCTCCACTTTAAAGAGTCCTCTCCTGCTTATGTTCAGGTGTATATCAGTATGTAGTGTCTCTACTTTAAAGAGTCCTCTCCTGCTGATGTTCAGGTGTATATCAGTATGTAGTGTCTCTACTTTAAAGAGTCCTCTCCTGCTGATGTTCAGGTGTATATCAGTGTGTAGTGTCTCTACTTTAAAGAGTCCTCTCCTGCTGATGTTCAGGTGTATATCATTATGTAGTGTCTCTACTTTAAAGAGTCCTCTCCTGCTGATGTTCAGGTGTATATCAGTATGTAGTGTCTCTACTTTAAAGAGTCCTCTCCTGCTGATGTTCAGGTGTATATCAGTATGTAGTGTCTCTACTTTAAAGAGTCCTCTCCTGCTGATGTTCAGGTGTATATCAGTATGTAGTGTCTCTACTTTAAAGAGTCCTGTCCTGCTGATGTTCAGGTGTATATCAGTATGTAGTGTCTCTACTTTAAAGAGTCCTCTCCTGCTGATGTTCAGGTGTATATCAGTATGTAGTGTCTCTACTTTAAAGAGTCCTCTCCTGCTGATGTTCAGGTGTATATCAGTATGTAGTGTCTCTACTTTAAAGAGTCCTCTCCTGCTGATGTTCAGGTGTATATCAGTATGTCGTGTCTCCACTTTAAAGAGTCCTCTCCTGCTTATGTTCAGGTGTATAGCAGTATGTAGTGTCCTCTACTTTAAAGAGTCCTCTCCTGCTGATGTTCAGGTGTATATCAATATGTAGTGTCTCTACTTTAAAGAGTCCTCTCCTGCTGATGTTCAGATGTATATCAGTATGTAGTGTCTCTACTTTAAAGAGTCCTCTCCTGCTGATGTTCAGGTGTATATCAGTATGTAGTGTCTCTACTTTAAAGAGTTCTCTCCTGCTGATGTTCAGGTGTATATCAGCATGTAGTGTCTCTACTTTAAAGAGTCCTCTCCTGCTGATGTTCAGGTGTATATCAGTATGTAGTGTCTCTACTTTAAAGAGTCCTCTCCTGCTGATGTTCAGGTGTATATCAGTATGTAGTGTCTCTACTTTAAAGAGTCCTCTCCTGCTGATGTTCAGGTGTATATCAGTATGTAGTGTCTCTACTTTAAAGAGTCCTCTCCTGCTGATGTTCAGGTGTATATCTGTATGTAGTGTCTCTACTTTAAAGAGTCCTCTCCTGCTGATGTTCAGGTGTATATCAGTATGTAGTGTCTCTACTTTAAAGAGTCCTCTCCTGCTGATGTTCAGGTGTATATCAGTATGAAGTGTCTCTAATTTAAAGAGTCCTCTCCTGCTGATGTTCAGGTGTATATCAGGATGTAGTGTCTCTACTTTAAAGAGTCCTCTCCTGCTGATGTTCAGGTGTATATCAGGATGTAGTGTCTCTACTTTAAAGAGTCCTCTCTTGCTGATGTTCAGGTGTATATCAGTATGTCGTGTCTCTACTTTAAAGAGTCCTCTCCTGCTGATGTTCAGGTGTGTATCAGTATGTAGTGTCTCTACTTTAAAGAGTCTCTCCTGCTGATGTCAGGTGTATATCAGTATGTAGTGTCTCTACTTTAAAGAGTCCTCTCCTGCTGATGTTCAGCTGTTATATCAGTATGTAGTGTCTCTACTTTAAAGAGTCCTCTCCCTGCTGATGTTCAGGTTGTATATCAGTATGTTGTGTCTCTACTTTAAAGAGTCCTCTCCTGCTGATGTTCAGGTGTATATCAGCATGTAGTGTCTCTACTTTAAAGAGTCCTGTCCTGCTGATGTCAGGTGTATATCAGTATGTAGTGTCTCTACTTTAAAGAGTCCTCTCCTGCTGATGTTCAGGTGTATATCAGTATGTAGTGTCTCTACTTTAAAGAGTCCTCTCCTGCTGATGTCAGGTGTATATCCGTATGTCGTGGCTCTACTTTAAAGAGTCCTCCCCTGCTGGTGTTCATGGTGTATATCAGTATGTAGTGTCTCTACTTTAAAGAGTCCTCTCCTGCTGATGTTCAGGTGAATTATGTAGTGTCTCTACTTTAAAGAGTCCTCTCCTGCTGATGTTCAGGTGTATATCAGTATGTAGTGTCTCTACCTTTAAAGAGTCCTCTCCTGCTGATGTTCAGGTGTATATCAGTATGAAGTGTCTCTACTTTAAGACGTCCTCTCCTGCTGATGTTCAGGTGTATATCAGGATGTAGTGTCTCTACTTTAAAGAGTCCTCTCCTGCTGATGTTCAGGTGTATATCGGATGTAGTGTCTCTACTTTAAAGAGTCCTCTCTTGCTGATGTTCAGGTGTATATCAGTATGTCGTGTCTCTACTTTAAAGAGTCCTCTCCTGCTGATGTTCAGGTGTATATCAGTATGTAGTGTCTCTACTTTAAAGAGTTCTCTCCTGCTGATGTTCAGGTGTATATCAGTATGTAGTGTCTCTACTTTAAAGAGTCCTCTCCTGCTGATGTTCAGGGTGTATATCAGTATGTAGTGTCTCTACTTTAAAGAGTCCTCTCCTGTGATGTTCAGGTGTATATCAGGATGTAGTGTCTCTACTTTAAAGAGTCCTCTCTTGCTGATGTTCAGGGTGTATATCAGTATGTCGTGTCTCTACTTTAAAGAGTCCTCTCCTGCTGATGTTCAGGTGGTATATCAGTATGTAGTGTCTCTACTTTAAAGAGTTCTCTCCTGCTGATGTTCAGGTTGTATATCAGTATGTAGTGTCTCTACTTTAAAGAGTCCTCTCCTGCTGATGTTCAGGTGTATATCAGTATGTAGTGTCTTCTACTTTAAAGAGTCCTCTCCTGCTGATGTTAGGTGTATATCAGTATGTAGTTTCTCTACTTTAAAAGAGTCCTCTCCTGCTGATGTTCAGCTGTTATCAGTTATGTAGTGTCTCTACTTTAAAGAGTCCTCTCCTGCTGATGTTCAGGTGTATATCAGTATGTAGTGTCTCTACTTTAAAGAGTCCTCTCCTGCTGATGTTCAGGTGTATATCGGTATGTAGTGTCTCTACTTTAAAGAGTCCTCTCCTGCTGATCTTCAGGTGTATATCAGTATGTAGTGTCTCTACTTTAAAGAGTCCTCTCCTGCTGATGTTCAGGTGTATATTCAGTATGTAGTGTCTCTTACTTTAAAGAGTCCTCTCCTGCTGATGTTCAGGTGTACTCATTGTATGAGATTGTTCAGCAGTTGTGTGTGTGTGTGTGTGTGTGTGTGTGGTGTGTGTGTGTGTTGTGTGTGTGTGTGTGTGTGTGTGTGTGTGTGTGTGTGTGTGTGTGTGTGTCAAAGCGTAAGACCTAGACACGCTTTTCCCCAACAGAATTTATTAACAAACCCAGAGACTGATGGGATGTCAAAGCAGACACACTGAGCTAAGATGTGCTGTGGCGCCCTCTGGTGGCCATGTCCTCCTACTACAAGCTCACATATCTAGTGTAACACAGACTATTAAAGCCACACACAAAGGGTGGACGGATCCAGAGTTTGACTTCTACTTGATCCGATGCCAACGATCCTCGCGTCTCCGCTGACATCGAAAAACGTGTACTTGACGTCTCCCAGGCGGTTGGGAAGTTCAGCATCGAAACCGTCAGGGAGGGTGATGTAGAACTGCTCCATGTGAAGTTGATGTAAAACTGAAGACAAAAACGAGAAGACAGGGTTATCTTTCCCTTCAAACGAGGAAACAAAGACAAGAGGACATTGCTATCTCTTCCCCGGGGTCGTTAAGTTTCTTGAGCCGCGGCACCTTCGTGATTAGACAGCTCAGCGACGGTTGACTTTACGACCTCACCGCCCATT
>JAMFTG010000645.1:0-126237 GCA_023974075.1 Chaenocephalus aceratus
TCTTGTAATTATCTGGAGAACTTATTTTGAACTATATTTTGAACTATATGTGACCAGAATCAGGAAACGTTAATACAAAATAATCCGCAAATGCTCCAAAGTGTTCTGTTTTCTGAAGTCAGTTGGTGATTTTCTAATAAATATGTAAAAAAATATCTCATCTGAGATAAAACTCAAAATACGATGTTCTGACTGAACAAGAGGATGCATTGTCTAAAAACAAGACCCGATATCTCCCTGCAGAGTTACTTCTGAACTTATGATGTCTTATATCAGGAGTAGAGACATATTCTGACTAGATATCAGACACATATACTTGGCAAGATTTTGAGTCGTTGTAGCGCAGGACTTCTTATCCAAGTTTGAAACAGCCTTCCTGTCTCTTAAGGGTTAGGGTTAGTTAATGTACTGATTCTTTACTAGTAGCTATAACATGTGTTTCTTATGGATTTGATTGGTTGCAATATTGGCACCAGTACTTTGTCAGACCTGCAGAGATGGAAAAGGTACTCGGATTCAAGTAGGAGTACAACAAAAACATAATTGACCTAAAAGTACCACATATAAAAGTACTCGGAATGGTCAATTTCCGAATGATATAATCTAATAAGTGATAAATGCATGTTTTCATCATCTTAAGCAGCAGCTTGTAAAAGTAGAGCTTAATGTAATGACTTGTTATACTTCCAGGTGTCTTCTTCAGTATCTAAGGTTGTCAGATAAATGCGGAAGAAAGTAAAAAGTACTTCTTATAGTAGAAGTATAACAACTTGTAAAGTACGAGCTCTCCAAGCTGTTAATTAGGTACAGCACCTGTAACAGTAGACAGAAATGAAATGTCTTCATTAAACTCCATAAAAGTGACACAAATAAAGCGCGACTCTCGTCCTGCAGGGTTACAGGCAGAGCAGCGAGTTCATCATTACCCAGAATCCCCTGCCTGACACCATAAAGGACTTCTGGAGGATGATTTGGGATCACAACGCCCCGGTCATCGTGTCCCTGCCGGGGGCGGGCCAGGTGAGGAAGAAGGACTTTTCAGCTGTATTCAAAGTCTTTCAATCTAAACAGGAAGAGCTAAGCAGTACGTTGTGGGAAATGCACGTCTTATTGTTTCACGTATGCACTTTATTCATGCATGTATTATATTGAATATATCGTTTTAAAGCAAGATGTTCAGTCAGGGAGTGCCTAGCGTAGCGTAGCTTAGCGTAGCTTAGCTTAGCGTAGCCTAGCGTAGCCTAGCGTAGCGTAGCCTAGCGTAGCTTAGCGTAGCCTAGCGTATCTTAGCCTAGCGTAGCTTAGCGTAGTTTAGCGTAGCGTAGTTTAGCGCAGCTCGGCATAAAGACTTGGAGAAGGGGGGAAAGTTAGATTGGTTTTGTTCAGATTAAACAAATATGCCTCTAACTTTTACCAAATATACAATTGTATTACTACAATACTGTAACACTACCTGGTACAAGTGTGTGTCAACAGCTTTAAAATCAAAACTGCTCCACTTGGTAAAAATCTGCTCAAGAGAGACTTTCTGACTCAGCCTATCATAACAACTTAATAACTTAAAGTCCAACAGCATCCTCTGGGACCCAAAGCATGCTCTGAGCAGAGAACATGAACTGCTACCATCTAATGGAGATGCACTAGAGTCAGCCTGAAGCATCCTTTGTGCTCCAGCCAGTCCTCTCAGTGAACACAGAGCTGAGCTGAAGGCTCTTTGAGCATCTCTCACTGATCCTGCTGTTGTGTTCAATGTTTGTTTTCATGCATTGTGTCTTGATGTTTGTCTGTTGGTGTTACACGTGGAGCTGCTGGGGTGCAAGGAGCAGTTCAGACTTGATCTGACCATTAAAGTTTTATTGTATCGTATTGAAATAAATAAAAATAAATAGTGGCAGATTTAGTCAAAAACATAAGTTTCGGTGGAATAGTGATAGTTTGGTATTTAAGGGCGGACTGAGATTAAGGGTCGCGTCCTCCCTGAGCTTCGGATCGGCTGCAAGATAGAAATGCGTTTAGTTTTAATAACACGTTTATAAATACTCAAAATAAATACAATATACTATACTACGACTTTTTTTCACAAAATATAACATCAATGCTTTTGATATACTGACTTTTCTTCAGACATACTATTCTAGCTTCTTTGCACCGTGCTTTAGTATGATTATTTTTTTCAACATCCTATGCAAAGACTTGAACGTTTCTTTCTAACCTGTAGTGTGTTTGTTGTTGGATTAAAGTTGAATCTGACTGTCTGCTGTTGTTGTTGTTGTTGTTGTTAGACGGAGGCGGAGGTGGAGCAAAGTGCCATCTGGCCCCGTAAAGGAGCCCCGATCAGCTACCAGATGTTCACGGTCTCCCAGAGGAGTGAGAACAACATCTGTCTGACCAACGAAGACATGCTGGTGGTGCGGGAGTTCGTCCTGGAAGCAACTCAGGTCAGTTCCTGTAGGGTTTTTAGTTCTGAGCGGGATTAGGAAGTTACAAGTTAACAGCGTTTAATTAAACTATGATACAATGAAATTGCAAAATGACGGCTCTCTCCGTTGGCTTGGGATCAGCTGGGAAAGAGACTGGCTAACAGCTGGCTTCTCATTGTATCAACTGTAGTCTTCTCCTATTGGCTTAGCCATGACGGGGCCATACCTCTGTACTTCTACTTGAGTACAGAAGTTTAGTCAGTACTTCTACTTTTACCAAAGTATTTTCAAACACGAGTATCTGTACTTCTACTTGAGTAAAGAAGTTTAGTCAGTACTTCTACTTTTACCAGAGTATTTTCAAACACGAGTAAAGAAGTTTAGTCAGTACTTCTACTTTTACCAGAGTATTTTCAAACACGAGTATCTGTACTTCTACTTCAGTAAAGAAGTTTAGTCAGTACTTCTACTTTTACCAGAGTATTTTCAAACACGAGTATCTGTACTTCTACTTCAGTAAAGAAGTTTAGTCAGTACTTCTACTTTTACCAGAGTATTTTCAAACACGAGTATCTGTACTTCTACTTGAGTAAAGAAGTTTAGTCAGTACTTCTACTTTTACCAGAGTATTTTCAAACACGAGTATCTGTACTTGTACTCGAGTAAAGGATGTGTGTACTTTTGCCACCTCTGCTGGACAGGATGACTTCGCTCTGGAGGTGAAACATTACAGCGCCTCCTGCTGGCCGAACCCTGACAGTCCCATCAGCAACACCTTCGAACTCCTGAAGCTGGTGAGAGAGGAGAACGCCGCCAAGGACGGACCCACCGTTGTGCACGATGAGTGAGTACAGTATAATTTAACAGGTTTTTAATGCTCTGATATTTATAATAATATAAACTTGATTTGTTTTGCACCTTTCGTGCACAAAGCAGCCTGATGGCTACAGGCGCAAAGGGTCGGGATCAGCACTCACGGTCATATGTCGTGTTCTGACTGAAGATATCTGTGTTTCTGTCCCCTCAGTGTGGGAGGAGTCACAGCCGGGACGTTCTGCACTCTGTCCTCTCTGGTTCAGCAGCTGGAGGTCGAAGGGTCGCTCGACGTCTTCCAGGCCGCCAAGCTGACAAACCTCATGAGACCGGGGATCTTCAGCGACGTGGTGAGGATACTGTCTTTCTCACAATACACTGAAGTTAGACTACTGTCTCATAATATGCTGACGATAAACTGATGTCTGTTTGAAACTTTCATAGAGTAACTAGCTTAAAGCTTATGCTGCTAATGTTCTACTTTAAAGAGTTCTCTCCTGCTGATGTTCAGGTGTATATCAGTATGTAGTGTCTCTACTTTAAAGAGTCCTCTCCTGCTGATGTTCAGGTGTATATCAGTATGTAGTGTCTCTTATTTAAAGAGTCCTCTCCTGCTGATGTTCAGGTGTATATCAGTATGTAGTGTCTCTACTTTAAAGAGTCCTCTCCCGCTGATGTTCAGGTGTATATCAGTATGTAGTGTCTCTACTTTAAAGAGTCCTCTCCCGCTGATGTTCAGGTGTATATCAGTATGTAGTGTCTCTACTTTAAAGAGTCCTCTCCTGCTGATGTTCAGGTGTATATCAGTATGTAGTGTCTCTACTTTAAAGAGTCCTCTCCTGCTGATGTTCAGGTGTATATCAGTATGTAGTGTCTCTACTTTAAAGAGTCCTCTCCTGCTGATGTTCAGGTGTATATCAGTATGTAGTGTCTCTACTTTAAAGAGTCCTCTCCCGCTGATGTTCAGGTGTATATCAGTATGTAGTGTCTCTACTTTAAAGAGTCCTCTCCCGCTGATGTTCAGGTGTATATCAGTATGTAGTGTCTCTACTTTAAAGAGTCCTCTCCTGCTGATGTTCAGGTGTATATCAGTATGTAGTGTCTCTACTTTAAAGAGTCCTCTCCTGCTGATGTTCAGGTGTATATCAGTATGTAGTGTCTCTACTTTAAAGAGTCCTCTCCTGCTGATGTTCAGGTGTATATCAGTATGTAGTGTCTCTACTTTAAAGAGTCCTCTCCTGCTGATGTTCAGGTGTATATCAGTATGTAGTGTCTCTACTTTAAAGAGTCCTCTCCTGCTGATGTTCAGGTGTATATCAGCATGTCGTGTCTCTACTTTAAAGAGTCCTCCCAACAGTAAGTATAACACTTGTGTCCTGTGGTGGTTTCTCAGGAGCAGTACCAGTTCCTGTACAGAGCCATGCTGAGTCTCATCGGGACACAAGAAGACGAGGACACTCTGAATTCCTCCGACAACAACGGGACGATCGTGGTGGGCACCGCCGAGAGCCTCGAATCCCTCGTGTGATCGCCCCGAAGCACGCGGAGAACTTTGAACGAGAAGCAGCCTTGTTATTATCCTTCCTCCTCAAACACCAACCCCGATGCCAGACTACGATAAAAACTAGTTTGAGGCCGAGAGAGAGTGTCCTCTTTTCGCTGCATCTGGACTTTTGTAACGTGTGCCTTTTTGTATTTTTCATCCTGTACTTTCTAACTTTGTTACAAGCTGTAGACTAACCGTGCGCTTTATTATAACGCTCTCACACTAACACTCTCGTCCTAAACGTTTTGTATTTATTGGCACTGAGCCAAATGGGATAAAAAGGGCATTGTTTTACATGAAATGAGATATTTTGTTAGCTTGTCTTTTACAGAGCTCCTGCACTGAACTCCTCCTCTGTAAATACCATGGCAACGGTAGCAGCAGTGTGCTATTGGATGAAATAAGGGCCTGGAATAATACAAAATGATAATAATCGAATGTAAATAATATTATAGTAA
Source organism: Chaenocephalus aceratus (assembly GCA_023974075.1). Lineage (NCBI taxonomy): Eukaryota > Metazoa > Chordata > Actinopteri > Perciformes > Channichthyidae > Chaenocephalus > Chaenocephalus aceratus. Next base: position 5,238 of record JAMFTG010000645.1, read on the forward strand.
TCAACTCGATGGACCAAATTTCTATTTATACTTTTAGATTTTTATATTTGACCATTTTTAGCGCTTTTCAAATGTTATGGTTTTAATAATAATTGCTTAGTTGGAGGACATTAATGTTTTTATATTCTGACATTTTGTAACAGACTAAATGTGATGCATGGGATACTGACATGTTTGTTTTTTTAGCTGGACATGAAACACTGCTGGATTATTAGATAGGGCATTAAATACGTGAAAGAACACCACAAAAAAATATGTTGTATTTTTTGTCCCGTGTTCATGACTATAATTGTACTGCAGCAACACATTCTAATCAACAACGGGATTACTGTTAGTAAAGGCACAAACACGTTGGTCTAGAAAGGGATAATCTAAATTTATTTTATTGGTTGTATACTGCCTTCGAGAAAACAAAATGTGCCAAAAGTTCTGGATATTGACAGAATATAGTAGTAGTAGTAGTGTAGTAGTGTATAGTAGTATATAGAATATAGTAATATATAGTAATAGTAATATAGTAATATTTCATTTTTATAAAAAAGTGACGAGTGAAAATAAAATAAATGTTGTTTGAAGACGAATTGTCTAGCGCTCACATCGTACGTGATTGGCTAAGGGACGGGGTATCGCTAAACTGTTGACCAATCACAACAGAGCTGATAAATTAAAATAAGATAATGGATAAAGTAACTATAAAACTAACAGCAACAGGAATATTGATCGACAAAGATCTCAATAAGATTCCGTTTTTGTACATTTTAAAACAGAATATATATTTCAAATTAAAATGTGTTTCATACAATATCTGCACAATGCACCGTGGCTCACTGTCGGCTGGGAAAGCGGGTACATTGACATGTTTCTGGAGTGTTCTTCAGAGTCAATTACCGCGGCAGAATGAGCATCGCAGACGACCAACAGCAAGAGGTCAGAGCCTCTAGGTCACGCCGCGAGACAAAAGGTGGAGCAGACACGCGACACGAGAGAGGTGTTAACAAACAATGTCTGAAAATGAAGACGTGGTGTCTGATGAGAAAACCTGTGGATTATGTATTTTCCCTTTATGGAGTCATGCTTTAATCCCTGCGCTGAACTGGTTCTTCCAATTGATTTCCCCCTGTGTTAATCCGGGCTAAGACTCTGCAAGAAAACGCGCCTTTTCAGGACGGAAGAAAATTAGGTCAAGTGTCCAGACGTGGAGTTGACCGTCCGCCCTTATCCACACCTTCATTTGCATTTTTGACTTTTCATAATTACATGCCCAATTATCCCCTGCTCGGTGGCCTAGTTTGCATGGCTGCCTTCAAGTCGAGTGGAAGCAAATCGGCTGATTGTCTTTTTTTACAGAGGAGCTGAAGCCAGTCGAAGATCATAACATACAACATATGGGATAGTAACTTCTGTCAGGAAAATAAATCTATCTCTAACTATTATTTAAATCTGAAAGCCTGGGTTAAATGAGTTGTGTTGAAGGAAAAGCAGAGGTGTTACTGAAAGTGGCCCGATTTGCTCATTTTCAGATAAACTCCCTCTGGAAAAAACCTATACCACACTACAGTAAGGGGAAACCCCAAAAAGGCACAATAGGGTCTCTTTAAAGATGTTTATGAAGATAGTAAAAAAAAGAAATTAAGTAGGCTATAGGCCTATTGAGTTTAGTTCACCCAATTAAAAACCTTAAAAAAAGATAGCCTTATTTTGCAAGTGGTAGCCTACATTCAATTGTAATAGTGCACATTTCAAAATGATATACATACGGATACCGGTTTGTTAAAAACATGATTTAATGCTTTGACAAGTGTGCACTCAAGACGGCAAACGAAACGAAGCCTGTTTTCGGAATGGAGATCTGATCCATCTGGCTAAGCTAACATGTAGCTGCTCCGTCGACACTCACAAAAACGTCATATTGCCTCTGCTTTATTTATTTCTGAGAGATAAAGCAGCTACTGTATTCGCCTTGCCTTAGGTAGTTTGTGGTGTGTACTCGAATGACTTGTCTGCAGTTTCTGAACAGATAGGAGGAGCTTTGAGCTCTGTGTGCTCACTGCTAACTGCTAACGGCTAATGTTTTGGTTGCCATCACTAACGTCGAATCAGAAACCAGGCTGAAATCTTCATCGCTGATTGGCTAACACGAGAAAGCTTCGCGGGAATTTGAGTTATTAAAAGTTAAAATGTTCAATTTGTTTCCAAAACTCAAAAATGATATTCATATTTGAGTAGGTAAATTATGGAGCCAACACAGAAAACCATATTTAATACATTGCATAATTAACGAATTATTAAATGGTAATGGACTTTGGCCCCTTGTTTCGATCACCTCTGTTGCCGCAGCCAACAATAGCACAGAGGTTCACCATTATATGTCCGATAAAAAAACAGGTAGGCTATGAGTATTACGGTGTCTGTTTTGGTACTCCAGTATGGCCGCTGGGCTGACGCCGCGTCACCCGTGACGTCATATGCAAAGCCTCTATAGCGCTTTATCCAGTCTTTAAGACTGGATAAGCGCTTTACATGCTACACGTCATTCACCCATTCAGAGCAGTGTACCTTACTCTCGGACTAACATTCACACACACCGTTGGCCATGCCATCGGGAGCAACTCGGGGTTAAGTATCTTGCCCAAGGATACATCGACATGTTGGCTGCACGGGCTGGGATCAAACCTTCTGGTGGAAAGACGACCGCACTCCCTCGCAGCCACAGTCGCCCCATGCATTAATATCCTTGAGTGTGACTGAAACATAATGGATACATTCAGAGACAACTTGAATGAAAGCACATCACAGAAAGATTTTTATTCATGTAAGCATGTTTACATTTTCATAAAGCAAAAATCTTCTATCAAAACAAGCTTTTTATCATGAGTGTCAACAGAAATATTAAAAATGATAAAAGCGTGTTTGACCGCGAGGTGAATTAAAGCAATACTCCGAACACTAACCTGAAATTGTAAAACCGTTTAAAACTGAAATACTTCTTTTTAAAATCTGCCTTTTAGAAACCCTCTGGAGTCCCACATATCATCTACAGGTCAGATATAGGATATGGATATATTATTTAAAAAAATACATCTCTTTGTTTTTGTAAGCATCTTACAAACCAAGGTGACTACATCATCGCCAACAACACAAACACATATTGCTCAGTTTGTAGACAATAAATACTCCATATCCACTCCGGGGAGCTTCACACAAGCTCCACAAAAAACAATAAGCACTCTTTAAAACAAACCCAACATGTCTACGTTAGTCGCTGGTATGGATCAGAGTTACCCAATAAGAGTTAATATACAATATTCAATACAAAACACATTTGGAGAGCGCAGATCACCATCTTATAAGATAATATACATTTATCTCAAGATATCTGTGAAGTGAGTTTGATTTTTTAGAGGTTTTTATCATTTTAAAATGTCTTTTTCTACAAATGTAACAGTTCTCCATTTTAAGACACTTCCTTGTGAAGCAGTCCGAATTGACAATTGCTTGGGTTTCATTACCAATAAAACGTTTACATGTGAGTTTTCTTTTGACATCTGACTGTTTAAAAAGGGAATATCTTTGAGTTTTGCGAAAAAAGTCACAATTCCGAGACAAAAAAACGTAAATTATGCGATTTTCTGGGGAAAAAACGACATTTCTCGCAATTATGACTTTTTGCTCAGAACATAATAACAAAAAAGCACATGTGGACATAATCCTCTTCCGTAAAGCTTAACTAGTATTATCTATATATATTTCAAACATGAGCAGAACAAAATAAACACTATTGACTCGTGATCCCGTACAAAAACAAGCTGGAAATCATCACGAGCAGCTGCTCTCAGCTTCTTTGGTATTTAGTATCGTGGACGACTACATCCGAGGATAAATCATATTCTGTTCATTTATTGTTGGACGGTTTCATTTCTATCACTCGTGTCCAGAGTGCGACTCTTGTTTTTGAAATGCACAGTTAGAAGGCGAGTGCAGTGTTGAGCTATGTTTTAATTAAAGCAGATGCCGTTTGAAACCATGGAGGGGAAATAAGGACGGTTTAAGACATGGAACAGTTCATCGTCTAAAAGGATATCCACCACTTAAGAGATTTATGATTCAAAGCAGTTTCACCGATGAAAGTGTTATTTATTGCTTTCTCACGCCTTAAATCGTGTTTGATTAGTCAACCTTTTACAGATCTTCACAGAAGAGCTTTTATTGGATGATACAGCCGACCCCCGCTTCCCTTTAATGGCTTTTTGACTTCAAATCTAACTGTCCCTAAAATTCAACACAATAAATAAGAACTTTAGGGAGCTTAAACCCTTTTCTCCTTTTAACCGTTCACATGTTCAAAAACTCTGCGATTATTCATATTTATTTTGCGCCTGGCAGGTGAGTTATAAATCCAATGTTAAACAGGAGGGTCTGTCAGGAGATCCAGTTGGGATGAAGTTGGTGAAAAGGCAGCTGGTAGCGTGTGCTCTGGATCTACTCCTGCAGGTCGCTCTTAGACATGAAGTGAAGTCCTTCCTCCTTCAGTCGGGCCAGCGCCGGCTCGTAGATTTCCTTCGACATCGGAACCACGAGACCCTTTGTAGTGATTTCACCTGAGAGAGAAAACACGATCAATCTTAAAGGGGTCTTTTCTACATGAATATGTATGGGGAGTAGGGATGGGAATTTGAAAGCAAATGTATATTCGAATATTCGACCCCTCAAAAAACGGTTAACCGAAATGTACCTATCCTATAAAAAAAATAATTGGTTGGGGAAAAAAATTCCAATCTTTTTTTCCAACATTTTTTCAAAACTTTTGGAAAAAAATAAATACATGTTCAAATAAGTGTAGAAACCAAGTCGAATTTGTCAAATGTATTGAAACTGGTGATCGCAGTTTGACAGCTATAGGCCTACAGCTTTCATGTGGAGGCAAATCAGGCCAGCTGTAGAGAAGACCCTCTCAGCTGGAACGGAGGTTGCGGGTATAGCAAGGTATAGCATGTGTAAGTTTAATTTGGCATAGTTGGACCTCTACACCGCACTCACTAACCTGGTCGAAGTATTTCCACACATTACTCCTTTTTGACGCCATGTCTGTGTAGGACTCTTCTTAGAGTGTAAATAATTACCGGACTATGACTGGTCAAATATGTTGAATACCGGCAAAACTAAATCTCTCCAGTCAAAATGTCTTATGTACTTTGCCGCCACACACGGTTGCCAAGCAACGAGTGTTGACAGGGGGCGGGGGAGCACGCTCATGAACTGTTAGCGCCGGAACCTCGCAACGGCTGCGGAGCGCATTTGCACCGCATTTGGGCCTAAGATGAGGTTTGAGTCTGCGTGATCTGCGTGTAGGGAGGGGCAGCAGCCGTATCATTAGCTAGAACTAGCTAGATCTGATGGATTTGGACATAAACGCGAGTGAAGTATAACCGGACGCGAGAGAGAGAGATCAGCACCTGCAGCTCTGCCCGCTGTGAGGGACCGGTGAGCGGAGCAACACACACCTTTAGACCCAACACATTTAGCTATGGCACTGTCGTATACATTGAATTATTCAATTTGATAATATGTAATCAACTTCGGCATCACTCCCAAAAAAATAAAAAAAATAAAAAATAATAACTCTTATTCAAACACCTGAATAATTATTCGAACACCTGAATAATTTCGAATATTCGATTCATCGTTCCCATCCCTAGTCCCCGGTGTGTCAGAAAATACAACCCTCTCTTTTCCTCCGTACCCACATCTCTAAAAACGGTGGAACAGCTGATCCAGATTTGATGCGGTCATGTCGTAATATCAGAAATGCAAGACGTGTTTTGGAACTAATATGGTCTTTGTTTACATTAGCAAGCATCGCTAACACTCAGAGCTAACCTGTGCTGGAGAGAGCGTGTGTAAAGAAGCAGGAAATAAAAAGATACTCTAAGTACGCAAAGTACTTGGTGTGAAAGCGGCTTATGTCTTCAGCGTCGTACCTGTGGTTCGGTGCACCAACCAAACCAAAACATATCACTCAATTTGTTTCAGAAAACCTTCCCGACTCTCACCATCAAGGACCATGCGAGCTGCAATGGCTGCTGGGTATCCCACGGTCTTGGCCACGTCAGTAAACACAGAGCTGAATCAGATGCGCGCTGAAGGCTCTTTGAACATGTTTCCTCTCACTGATGCTGCCGTTGTGTTAAATGTTTGTTGTTTGTTTCATGTGTTGTGTCTGTTGATGTTACACGTGGAGCTGCTGTGATGCACGGAGCATTTCAGACTTGATCTGACCATTAAAGTATTATCGTATCGTATGACTCTCACCATCGAGGACCATGCGAGCTGCAATGGCTGCTGGGTATCCCACGGTCTTGGCCATGGCGGAGAACCCGTTGGGGGTCCCGTACACCACCAGGCTGATGTGTTTGGTCTCCAGCTCCCCGGTCGGGTGGCGGAGCCCCACGTCGTTCCTCATGATGATCATATCCCGCTCGCCCTCAGCTAAGAGAGAGAGAGAAGTGTTTTAAAGGTCCGCTATTATTATTATTACAGCTCTCAGATAAATACAACACAGGTCTTTGAAGCAAACGGATAGTTGCAGCATCCCATAATCCCCTCCGTGTCAGTCATATTCTAGTTTTCCAAAGGGGGTTCGTTTAGCTTGAAACACTTAACTAAAGGATAAGTTTAAAACAAAGTAGAAAGAAAAGTGAAGTCAAAGAAAACTATGTCTGCTAAAAGTCAGCAGTGATCGAGTCAGAGCTTCAGATGTGTGCGTCTCTGTGACTTTGATTCATGTTCCTTTGTTATCCATGTTTTATTATCTTTGCTTCTAAATGCCATTTCATAATGCGTTTCTTAATGTCTCTCGTTTTTGTAAAGCCTTGTGTTGAAAGGTGCTGCATTGTGGGTAATACATGAGTCTCACCAAAGGACAGTTTTCCTTCCAGGTGTTTTGCGAGCGCGCCCAGCACGCTGTCGGCGTGAAGCACCGACTCCTCGCTCAGCATCCCGAACCTGAACAAAAACAAGACTCTTCCTCAAGGAATGACCTTCGCCGTCTGAAAAGCTTTCAAAGAGCGCCACGTGAACGCCGCGGCAGCCCACGCATCCTCGGCTGAATCTAAGAGATGAGCAGTTTCCTTTTGTCCCGGCTCTGCTGGTGAATTGAATCTAATGAACAACGAGACATTCAACGCGAGCTGCACGGCGCGTTGGCTTTTTACCCTTTTTAAAAAACTGCATAGATGGAATATTTCCAACGGTTCACTTTTACCGTCGGAAGGAATTTACGTTTCAATGGCGGCGCGGAGCCTTGGTCTGAAGAGAGCATTGGAAGCCGTTGATTTGGATTGAGGCGCGACACCACTTCACGCCTCCTCGTGAAGGAGGCGAAGTGGAGCGCGAAGAGGAGCCTCCTCAGCCGTGTTCTGAACACCAGCAGGTGGTTACTGTTCACGGAGATGAAGCGCAGATACTAACGGAGATATCAAAAGATAAAGTTTCATGTGAGTGTTAGCAAGAGGCACAAGGTTAGTGTTAACTGTAACATAAACATTATATTATGTATTAAAAACTAACTAACTATTTGAAGTTCACTTGTTTAACGGTATTCTAAAGTCATGCTCGTATGGATGTAGCTTCAATGTGTAACTCTTACTTTGGTTTTTGGAGTTTTCAATCAATTAGAAATCCTCAGTCAAATGTACGCCCATCTTTCCGAGGGATATGCTTCAGTTTATATCAGAAAATATCGATACTTGGCGTCTGTGTATTGATACGCAAAGTATCGCGATACTACGCCGTATCGTTATTTCCCCCACCCCTAATAAGGACGTCGCCCAAATATATGAAATGCCTCTGTACGGTAAAGCTGGGTTGCGCGGGGTTACAGGACAAAGTCTCTCACCATCGCAGGGACTCCATGGCGAAGTCGTCTTTCCCGATGCGTTCGTACACGGCTTCCTCGAAGGCTTCGTCCGAGACGGAAGAGGACAAACCCATCTGCTTACAGAGCAGCTCTTTCTGCAGAGAGGACAGATCACAGTTCATCTTTTATTAGAGCTCTTCAAAAACAATTACCGTACTCTTCGGACTATAAAGCGCACCTGCATATGAGCCGCAAGCAGCTAAACTGTCCGTCTGTCTTGCTCTCGTTCTGTCTCTCGGTTCCACTTTTACTTTGGCGCGCGACCTGTCTCACTCTTTTCCGGCCTCCAGCTTTTCCTGCTGGAGCCCGCCGCTTAGAGGTGGCGGGCGCGGACCGGTCCTAGAGCCCGTAGAGTTAAAGGTGGTTATTCTACCTGTAAATCCATAGATGTAGGAGGTCCCCTAGTGGCCGTTAGCTGCACAAATAAATGGGGAAAAAAGTCGCGGCTTATAGTCCGAAAAGTACGGTAAGTTTTAAGTTTCTTCTCATGCTCAAAACATCTCATTCCCAAGCCTCTTATTCGGCATCAAGTGTGTCTCCTTTAGCCACGTTTCCAAAGCCCTAACCGGGCTGGCTCCGGCCTGTGGAGCTGAGCTCCTCCAGCGCCACACCCCAGCCAGAGCCTTAAGGTCGGCTGGGGTGTAGCGCTGGTAGCGCCCAAGACCAGGCTCAAACCCCGAGGGCACCGAGCCTTCGCAGCAGCCGGCCCCGGGCTCTGGAACCCTCTGCCCCTCCACGTGAGGGCGGCCCGGACCCTGGGGGTTTAAATCCTCACTTCTTCTCCCTGGCCTTCTCGTCAGAGCGGAGCACGACTCCTAACTATTCCGTGGTTTTTTTAAAATTTTTATTTCTGTTGTAAATGATTGTCTTTTGTTGTGATTGTGTTTTTATTGCATGTGCAGCACTTTGGCTCCACCAAACATCGTTCTTAAATGTCCTCTCTGAATCAAACCTGGTTTGCTTTAGCTCCTAGACCGTCTTCTAAATATCCATGTTCCGTCTCCTCGTTCTTCTTCGGCTCCTAGTCTGCGTCATAACCCTAATCTGTCTTTTGTAACCACACGTTGGTTCCTCGTCCGTCTCCTAAAGCTCTTATTTTAAACATGTCTGTATTCAAGCTAGGGCTGCACGATATATCGTGTCGTGACGATAATCGGGGACGTGCGATTATTTATTTTTTATTTTTAGGACGTGCGATGTTAAAGGTGGGGTCGGTACGTTTGAGAAACCGGCTCGAGATACACCTTTTGTTATATTCCATGGAATGCTGTTAACATCCGACAGCAATGAATATCTGAAGTGCTTTGACAACACATCTGTGGAAGAGCTAGGAGACAGAGAAGTGCTTTAGGAGACAGAGAAGGAGCTAAAAAGAGCTAGGAGACAGAGATGTGCTTTAGGAGACAGAGAAGGAGCTAAAAAGAGCTAGGAGACAGAGATGTGCTTTAGGAGACAGAGAAGGAGCTAAAAAGAGCTAGGAGACAGAGATGTGCTTTAGGAGACAGAGAAGGAACTAAAAGAGCTAGGAGACAGATGTGCTTTAGGAGACAGAGAAGGAGCTAAAAGAGCTAGGAGACAGAGATGTGCTTTAGGAGACAGAGAAGGAGCTAAAAAGAGCTAGGAGACAGAGATGTGCTTTAGGAGACAGAGAAGGAGCTAAAAAGAGCTAGGAGACAGACAAGGAGACACAGATGTGCTTTAGGAGACAGAGAAGGAGCTAAAAAGAGCTAGGAGACAGACAAGGAGCCAATGAGTAGTTTGAAAGACACGAGGTTTTAAAACACTTGAAAGCAGAACATCTGGTCTGCGTTCACGAGGTGGGAGTTTTGCTTATTGTCGTCGTGTCTTTGATGCTTCCCGGTGAGAGAGGCTGTCACACTCCGAAGGAGTCGTCATGCTTGCAAGCATTAACAGAGAATATCTTAACAGACTTCATATCGATGTTTCTTTCTGAACTGGAGCTCAGGGACACCTGACAATAAAGCCTTGATCTTTAACTCATCGTTCTCTCCAGAAGCAGCTTGCTTTGGAGGATCCCTCGGGCTCTTACCCAGGAGACGGGGGCGAGGTGGGCAGCAGCTCGGGACACGGCTCACTGTTGATCAGACCCAACTTCACAAAGCCATTCATGGCCTTCGTGAAGCCCTGAGGGAGAGACACACACACACATTTACACACACACGCATTTACACACACACACACGCATTTACCACACACACAACATTCACACGCATTCACACACCACGCATTCACAAATACACACACACGCATTTACACACACACACGCATTTACAACACACACGCATTTACACAACACAACGCATTTACACACACGCATTTACACAACACGCATTTACACCACACACACACACGCATTCACACACAACACACACGCATTTAACAACACACGCATTTACACCACACAACATACACACACACGCATTACACCACACACGCATTTACACACACACGCATTCACACACACACACACACCGCATTTACACACACACCACACAACACGCATTTACACACACAAGGCATTTACCACACACGCATTTACACACACACGCATTTACACACACGCATTTACACACACACGCATTTACACACACACGATTTACACACACACCGCATTTACCACACACACACCACGCATTTACACACACACGCATTTACACAAGAAGCAAAACATACGGGCAAACGGGTTAAGCATCATAGCCGCGGTATGAAAGAAAAACTGCAATGTGTGTGTGTGTGTGTGTGTGTGTGTTGTGTGTGACCTTGAAGCGCAGTGTCCCTCTGATCAGGTGTGTGTGGTGTGTGGTGTGTGGTGTTGTGTGTGTGTGTGTGTGGTGTTGGGTGTCTGTACCTTGAAGCGCAGCGTCCCTCTGATCAGTGTGTGTGTGTGTGTGTAACCTTGAAGCGCAGCGTCCCTCTGATCAGTGTGTGTGCGTGTGTGTGTGTGTGTGTGTGTGTGTGTGTGTCTGTACCTTGAAGCACAGCGTCCCTCTGATCAGTGTGTGTGTGTGTGTGTGTGTGTGTGTGTGTGTGTGTGTGTGTACCTTGAAGCGCAGCGTCCCTCTGATCAGTGTGTGTGCGCTCTGGATGCCGTACGACTCGGAGTACACGGTGCTGTCTCGGTTGGGGAATCCCTCCAGGTTGAACCCCGGGAAGAAATCCTTGGGGGTGCTGGACTCCATCAGAGAGCCGCCGGCCGGGATCTGCACCACCTGGAGGACACACACACAACACACACACACACACACACACACACACACACACACACACACACACACACACACACACACACACACACACACACACACACACACACACCACACAACACACACACACACACACACACACACACACACACACACACACACACACACACACCACACACACACACACACACACACACACACACACACACACACACACACACACACACACACACACACACACACACACACACACACACACACACACACACACACACACACACACACACACACACACACACACACACACACACACACACACACACACACACACACACACACACACACACACACACACACACACACCAGAATAATGTCATTGCCTTTTCTACACTGTCAGAGGTGGGAAGTAGTGGAATAAAAATACTTCGTTACTGTACTTAAGTACATGTTTCTGGTATCGGTACTTTACTCCACTACTTATCTTTGTGACGACTTTTACTTTCTACTTCTTACATGTTGAACTCAAATACCTGTACTTTCTACTTCTCTCATGTTGAACTCAAATACCTGTACTTTCTACTTCTCACATGTTGAACTCAAATACCTGTACTTTCTACTTCTACCAGAGTATTTTTAAAGACGAGTATCTGTACTTCTACTTGAGTAAAGGATGCGTGTACTTCTACTTGAGTAAAGGATGCGTGTACTTCTACTTGAGTAAAGGATGCGTGTACTTCTACTTGAGGAAAGGATGTGTGTACTTCTACTTGAGGAAAGGATGTGTGTACTTCTACTTGAGGAAAGGATGTGTGTACTTCTACTTGAGTAAAGGATGTGTGTACTTCTACTTTATGAAAGGATGTGTGTACTTCTACTTGAGGAAAGGATGCGTGTACTTCTACTTGAGTAAAGGATGCGTGTACTTCTACTTGAGGAAAGGATGTGTGTACTTCTACTTGAGGAAAGGATGTGTGTACTTCTACTTGAGGAAAGGATGTGTGTACTTCTACTTGAGGAAAGGATGTGTGTACTTCTACTTGAGGAAAGGATGTGTGTACTTCTACTTGAGGAAAGGATGTGTGTACTTCTACTTGAGGAAAGGATGCGTGTACTTCTACTTGAGTAAAGGATGTGTGTACTTCTACTTGAGGAAAGGATGTGTGTACTTCTACTTGAGGAAAGGATGTGTGTACTTCTACTTGAGTAAAGGATGTGTGTACTTCTACTTGAGGAAAGGATGTGTGTACTTCTACTTGAGGAAAGGATGTGTGTACTTCTACTTGAGGAAAGGATGCGTGTACTTCTACTTGAGGAAAGGATGTGTGTACTTCTACTTGAGGAAAGGATGCGTGTCCTTCTACTTGAGGAAAGGATGTGTGTACTTCTACTTGAGGTAAGGATGCGTGTCCTTCTACTTGAGGAAAGGATGTGTGTACTTCTACTTGAAGAAAGGATGCGTGTCCTTTTGCCACCTCTGTACACCGTAGCACAATGAAACCGTAGAAGTTGAACCTCTGAGCTGTACCTGGTCGTCCTGCAGGAAGATGGCGGGGCTGATGGTGTTCAGAAGGACTCCGTACGGACTCCAGCTGAACTTGTAACGGAGAGGATTGTCCGAACACTCGGGAGCAGGAAGACCTCCGCAGAACGAGCTGTACGACTCCACCTGAACAACAACATGTATTATCACGTTAGTCTTTTACCAGTCATCTATTGTCTCTAAAGAGTATCTTAAGGATGGATTGGGATGTGTCTTAGTGAGCGACCCTGTGTGTGTGTGTGTGTGTGTGTGTGTGTGTGTGTGTGTGTGTGTGTGTGTGTGTGTGTGTGTGTGTGTGTGGACTCACCGTGCAGCCGTCAGCTTTGGCCTTGTCGATACACTCCATGGCCAACATGTGATCGATGCCGGGGTCCAGACCCATCTCGTTCACGATGGTGATGCCCGCCTCCTCCGCACTGACACACACACACACACACACACATTACATTACAGCATCCCCTGATTTAAGGGATTTTAATCAATTTCAATTGTAACCTGCCAGATAGACGACAAAACAATACATACAAATAGTTTCACTCAGAAGAATGCGTCTCCATTTCAATAAAACGTTCAGTTACTGTTTGTTGGATTGAAAGATCTCCTAATTGATCAGGTGTTTAAATGATATGGACAAAGGTTCTCCGAGTACTTCCTGTTTCCTCACCTGCTCTGCAGCTCCTTCATGGCGGGGCTCAGGTAGCTCGCCGTCACCATGTTCACCTTCCTCCTGATGCAGTGTTTGGCTATCAGAGGGTGGAGAGAGTAGGGCAGCATGCTGAGGAGGAGGAGGAGGAGGAGGAGGAGGAGGAGGAGGAGGAGAGGAGGAGGAGGAGACGACATGTATTTGTGATCCTCTCCAGAATGGAAGGAGTCATCACATACAGAGACTAGTTCCTGAACAGTATCCTTCACATGCTGATATCCAAGAGAGGGAGTCACACAGTCACAAGATGGAGGAATACCGGTTCTGGTAGGAAATCATACATCCTGCTGTCATCTACAAAATACTGAGTTTCCTCAAAATCCAAAAATTCGGACATTTTTCAAAATCCTGACTTTTTTTTCCTCAAAATTCAAAAATTCGGACTTTTTTCGAGATCCTGATTTTTTTTTTGGAAAATCCAAAAATTCGGACTTTTTTCAAAATCCTGACTTTTTTTCCCTCAAAATCCAAAATCGGACTTTTTTCAAAATCCTGACTTTTTTTCCCTCAAAATCCAAAAATTCGGACTTTTTGATTTTTTTTCTCAAAATCCAAAAATTCGGACTTTTTTCAAAATCCTGATTTTTTTTTCTCAAAATCCAAAAATTCGGACTTTTTTTCTCAAAATTCTCACTTTTTTCAAAATCCTGACTTTTTTTCCTCAAAATCTCAAAAATGTTAATCCCTGTTCTCCGGCTTGAGCTTCAGCCTCAGGATCCAGTGTATCTGTGATCCTCTTCAGAATGGAAGGAGTCATCACATACAGAGCATCAGCTAGTTCCTGAGCAGTGTCCTTCACATGCTGATATCAAGAGAGGGAGTCACACAGTCTACAAGATGGAGGAACAGAAAGCAGTCTTCAATGTTTACTTCAGATTAGCTCCACGTCAGAAATGAGCATGCTTGATGTCTCTCTCCATAGAGGCTGAATCCTCATGTTCATCACATAGCTATCATCTGCCTCAAACAGTCCTGATGCTCTTCCAGGTCATCACACATCCTGTCATGCTCACAGCTACAGTTGGGATACCTTTGTTATCATGTTACTCTCATGCTGGAAGAGGACACTCAGTACTTTCCCAGCACTAAGGGAGGAGATGAGTGAGTACCTGATGACCAGGTCGTGGTCCTTCACCAGCGAGTCCAGGTGTCCCTCCTGACTGCCTGCGTCCAGCATCACGGCGATGGTGTTGGGATATTTCTCCGCCAGCTCCTCCGCCTGCCGCAGCATCATCGACGCTGAGAGGTAACCCACAGCAACAACATTCAATGGACGGTCTTATATTCTTTCTTATTGGACATTGTTCACATCTCCTTTCAGAAATGTTTGGGACGTTTGTTTACATCGTCTTTTGAAAAAACTTCTCCACGTTTTTCACATAATTATCTGAATTTCTTTTAGCTATTTGACGAACCCTTTTTGTTTCTGTTATTTCCAAGACTTATTTTTAGGGATTCTTTTTCAGAATTTTAATGTTTTTTTTTAATGTTGTTTAAAGTGGACCTATCATGCTATTGTTAGGCAACAGCATAGGACTCAGATATATAAAGAAATATATTAAAAAAGCATGTCTGAAGTGTTTTGCTCAAAACACCAAACAGATCATTCTAGCCATGCCTCATGTCCCTCTATTTCACTTCCTGTTTCCAAAGTGCTGATTTGGGGATAAAGCTTTAAAGAGGAGGGGTCTGAGCTCATGCGGGACCCGGCAGCTACCGTCTAAACTAAATGCTGCCGTGATGAAACGCCATATCATGGATTATCAAGGATCTGAAACAGTCTGGAGCTCAAAGGCTTTCTCTCTTGCCGGTTACACCACAAGGTGAGTTCCTTTCTACTTCCTGCTTCTTCACACACATGCTCTCCAGTACAGGTTAGCTCTGAGTGTTAGCGATGCTAATGCAAACACCGACCATGTTACGTCCAGAACAGTCGGGCATTGTTTCTGATAGCAACGTTTCTGATTGGCCCGTGGGTCCACATTTCAGATGTTACGTCATATCGGACGCACATCTGGATCAGCTCCGTTGTTCCCCGTTTTTAGAGATTTGGGTACGGAGGAAAAGAGAGAGGGTTTATTTCCTGACGCTGCGTGAGTTCCCCGACACACCGGGGACACATGGTGATGTATAATGGACATACAAAAGCGCATTTTGCATGATAGGTCCTCTTTAAAGTTGTGATATGAATCATTTTTTGTACATTATTCACGTATTCTATCAGAAAATGTTATATGGATATTTTCCACATAATGACTTTTTAAATATAATTTCTTTCCAAGTAATTTTTCCACATAATTTCCCAATGATTCTCAAACATCTTTAAAACTCGTTTCCAGGTATTTTCACATATTTTTGGGATATTTAAAGAAAAAGAACAGCATTTTTCGACTCTTTAAGGTTGTGCTCATTCCAACTCCTTTACATACTAGTTAGCTAGGCTAGTTAGGCTGCAGTAAAGCATCATATTCTATAGCCTCATCACATGTGTGTAGCTTTGTCCAGTCAGCACCACGTATCTTTGACTTCGTTGTTTATGTGGATTTCCAGAGTCTGAGGAACTCACCCACAGTCACCTGAGTGGTCTTGTCGCGGGTCAGATACTCCACCACGGGTCCGGAGACGTACCCCGACCCGAGCAGCAGAACGCGTCTCATCCCCGTCTTCTTCATGATCTGAGCCTTCTCTCTGCAGGACGTCACACACACACACACACACCGACTCAGAGACACATCATAACACGCTGCCACCCCCTGACGCATCATTACGAGGTCCCTGTGTTTCCATTTAACGAGTTTAAAGGAATATTTCACCCATAAAAAGTCAAGTTGTTGATTAATCAGACACTCAATAGAGCGGCGCAGTGACGAGTCCTAAAACCAGGAAGTGAGTCAGCATTTCTCCACTTCCTGCTCCCTTGTCTCAGAGCCAATGGGATCTCTCCGTAGGGTTTAGGAAACTATCTGAACTAAGGTCTGTGGTTGAGACGCATCGAAGAGACGGATCACGTTTTGTTCTACGACATTAAATCCGTGTGTGGACGTGTCTGAAAATCGATGGTTGTTACCAAGTGGCTGAACAGGACTACAGAAGTCGTGGAGCTCGTTGTACGTCATTACGCCGAACACGTGAACCCTCCTCTAAATTAGTTCCTGTTCTGCTTGAAAGCCAGTCCCTGCCTCCTGCAAAGTGTTCCAACAAACACTTCAACGTGTTCCATCTAGAATCTGTAGTTTTGAATATGGATCTGAAGTCGGCGTGACGTTGAAGTCGTGCTGCTGGACTCGGCTGTAGTTCCTTTATAGCATCACGTTAGCATTTAGCTTCTGGACATTCTGGACTCGGCTGTAGCTCCTTTATAGCATCACGTTAGCATTTAGCTTCTGGACATTCTGGACTCGGCTGTAGTTCCTTTATAGCACAACGTTAGCATTTAGCTTCTGGACATTAGATTTATCATTTCGAAAAATTATAAAAGTAAGGCAGACATGTGGAGATTATCCGGCTGAACATGCATTTATCAAACGGGTTCGCTTTCCACAGACCGTATTTCCTATGGAGAAATCCCATTGCTTTTTTGTCGAGGGAACCGGTAGTTTACTTCCGGGTAAATCCGTCATCCCTGCACCGCTCTATTTCAGCACCAGACACTTGTTTACGCTGCTATGGATGGTCTTGCACTGATGTACATTCCCAAAGATATTGAAGTGACTGTTATTTTGTATGTATTGTTTTTTTTATCTTAATGTGTGCATATGTATAAATGTGTATATATAGGATATACATATGTTATACATATTTGTATTTGGGATTGTGGGAAACGGTATTCCGATCTCTCCGTACATACAAACTGAAAGATTGACAATAAAGTTGACTTTGAATTACCCACTCCTTCTTCGCTAGAATCACTGAAAGAAATGTCGTGTTATGTGTAAAAGCAGAATCATTTTAGTCAGTTTAAACTCTATACTCTCAGGGGGGTTCGTGTGCCTGAGACAGAAGCGTCTTAAATAGTAAGCTTTGAGTGAAAGTTTGGGTAATATTGGATAAATTGGACTTTCTGCATGAGTTCTCTCGGGGTTTGTTACCGGATGATTTGATCGGATGATTTTTGTTTACCGTGGAGGCATGCGAGAGAAAAATAACCTTTTCATTTAACAGTAATTGATTTACAAAGTGTAATTAAGTGTGTGAAGTATTCCTTTAAACCCGAGACCAATGAGGATGGAAACACCACGAAGAAAGCAATTAATGGAATGATACGTTAAACATTTGAACAGTGTTTGGCTTAGCGAAGACAAAGATAATAATACAGTTAGTTAAAAGAAACGGTATCAATGTGACTGATGAGGATGAAGCAGGAAGCACGAGAGGAAGAGGAGGAAAAACGGGATTGAAGGGGGGAGGAAATAAATAAAAGGATAAATCAAAAAGTAGAAATGACCTAAAAACAGATGTGGTTGTTCGTGAATATATAATAAATATATATACACTAAACAAACTAACGACTTGATTCCAAATATTAATTGATATTATTTTATAGACTTGAAAATGATCGTATTTCTTCCATTTCAGTGAGGTTAAAATGACCGCCGTCTTTTAATTACATCCAGACGTTTTCTCCAAACAACCGGACTCACTTTAAAAAGTCTGATTCTGCATGCTGGATTATCTGAACACCATGACAACAATGACACCATAATGACGGCATCAACCCCTGTGGCATTAATTAGACTTTTACACATAATTATCTGATTTTTTTCCCACATATGAGAGTTTTTCAGACATGCTGCCCATATTTCAAGACTTCTTTAGTTATTTTTTATTAGACTTTTTTGTGGATATTTTTCACATGTTACTGCTGTATAGGGTGGTGCTCATGCTACTTTCTTTATATACTGGCTTGTTCATTTCTCCGGCAACGCATCATATGTTTTTTTGTTCACGTATTCTTTCAAAAAACGTCCGGACATTGCCCGCAGGTTCCTTCGGAGATTTTTCACTTAAATTCTGATATTTTCCACATAAGTATGACTTTTTAAAAATATGTTTTGACCATTTTTCAAATTATTTAGGGTTTTTTTTCCAAACACTTTCCACATAATTTTCACATGATTATCAAATATTTAAAAAAAACTTCTTTCCAGGACTTTTTTCACATATTTTGGGGGATATTTAAAGAAAAATGACGACAATTCAGCATTTTACAGCCGTTAGAGATAGTGCTCATTCCAACTCCTATACATACTATTGAATAGTTTAATCTGCAGATAACATATAATAATATAACAACAATGACGGCATCAACCCCCGTGACCTGTGGCATTAATATCCCACCAGCCAAACACACACTATAGCCCCCGGCTAACAGGAGTCGCACCCCCCGACTCGTTAGCTAATTGGATGCGACGGGCACGACGTCTGACATGAGGTCCGAAAGGCAGCCAAGCCTCGGCCTCTTAATTAAAAAAGAAGAAAAGGAAGACGTGCCCTCACTTTACATATCTTAGGGAGCCAAACTCATCAGGAGGATTAAGATTTGTGGCATGGCTTGTCTGGAAAAAAATTACACTTAAGATCAATTAGGAGGAGAAACGTCTTAGAGGTGGCCTTAATCTAAATATGAGTCTCAGGGAGAAATCTGAGCAAATCTGCATTTAATATGAGAGTTAGTAATCTGTACAACCAAACATTTTGAAAGGTTAGGGAGTCCGAGGAGATTTGATAAAGCTCCTTTAAATATGTCTTAGGAGCAGCAGTGAGGTAAAAAGGAAGCGAAGTGTGTGAGAAATTAATTAAAGCAGATTAAAATGTATGTATAAATTACTAAGAAACAGAAGGCTGATGAGGGTGTCACTTTAAATGATGGACATGCAGATGAATTATTAGTTTTTGTAAAAAGTCAGAAGAGAAGATCAGTTTCATCTCCGTGTGTTTAGCCTAGCCTAGCCTAGCTTAGCACAAAACATCGAGAAACTGCTAGCCTAGCTCCCTTTAAAAGTCATTCGCAGTAAAATATTAGCATCAACACGAATGATAGCCACCTGGAAGGAGCTATTTAAAATAATAAAGCGTCTCCTGGAGAGCAGTATTTGTTTTCGGATTGATTAACCGAACCCTAAAAGACAAATGAGCTCGCTAATGAGACGTAGCATGAGACGGAGCTAACTATGCTAAACAGTAGCAGCCGTGCTAGCTGCAGCATACCAACAACTACTATTAAAGTGGACACACACACATTTTCAAGAGTGTGTGGATGAAGCAAAAGCTGTAAGACGTGTAATGTCTGTGCTTCATCTTGTTCTGATGCCTTGACACGTGACCTTCCCTACGGGGATTAATAACAGCTCCATCTTATCTTGTCATTTATTGCAGTATCATGCTACACACTTTAAAGAGCTGAATCGTATCACTGTTAGATTTTATATAGACTTAGCTGCCAAGGATGGTGACTTTAATGCGGTTTACTAAAACGTGGACGCACTGTCTTAATTAATACAAACCGTCAGAAACTCCAGATTTATTTTTTTCTTTCAATGGAAAGAAGCTAGCAGTTTCCCCCCACTTCCATTCTTTGTGCTAAGCTAGGCTAACCACAACTTGGATCAACCACTACACATAAAACAATCTGATCTTCATCTTCTCATCGGAGTCAAACTCGATGAAACAAGACCGACTGATAGAGACAGACTGATGGAGACAGACTGATGGAGACAGACTGATGGAGACAGACGGATGGAGACCGACTGATAGAGACAGACTGATGGAGACAGACGGATGGAGACAGACTGATAGAGACAGACGGATGGAGACAGACGGATGGAGACAGACGGATAGAGACAGACGGATGGAGACAGACGGATAGAGACAGACGGATGGAGACAGACTGATGGAGACAGACGGATAGAGACAGACCGATGGAGACAGACCGATGGAGACAGACCGATGGAGACAGACAGTTTTGTGAGAAGAAGAGATGTTTCTACCACTCGTTAGCAAAGGGTCCAGCGCCTGCCGTTGGTTAGCATTAGCCCGTTGGTTAGCATTAGCCCGTTGGTTAGCATTAGCACGTTGGTTAGCATTAGCACGCTAGTAATGCAAGGTGTTAGTTCAGAGGCAGGTTAGCAGAGCGGCACCAGAGAGGCTGCAGGACGCTAAAACATCAGCAACTGCAACGCTAGAGAAGGTTAGTCAGAGAGGAAGGACAGCAGAGGGACTACAAGCAGGAACATTACTTAGCTTTAGCAAGATGGCTACATCGAACACGGACACGTCTTTACCTTTCTTTCAGTCTGAACACATTTCATCCAGAAAATGGTGGCATTAACTCAAAAGAGCAGTCATTTGGAATTACAGTGAAACAGAGAAGTACTCAGATGTTGTACTTGAGTAAAGGTAGAAGTACTCAGGTCTTGTACTTGAGTAAAAGTAGAAGTACTCAGGTCTTGTACTTGAGTAAAAGTAGAAGTACTCAGGTCTTGTACTTGAGTAAAAGTAGAAGTACTCAGATGTTGTACTTGTGTAAAAGTAGAAGTACTCCGATCTTGTACTTGAGTAAAAGTACTCAGATCTTGTACTTGAGTAAAAGTAGAAGTACTCAGATCTTGTACTTGAGTTAAAGTAGAAGTACTCAGATATTGTACTTGAGTAAAAGTAGAAGTACTCAGATCTTGTACTTGAGTAAAAGTAGAAATACTCCAATCTTGTACTTGAGTAAAAGTAGAAGTACTCAGATCTTGTACTTGAGTAAAAGTAGAAATACTCAGATCTTGTACTTGAGTTAAAGTACTCAGATCTTGTACTTGAGTAAAAGTAGAAGTACTCCGATCTTATACTTGAGTTAAAGTAGAAGTACTCCGATCTTGTACTTGAGTAAAAGTAGAAGTACTCAGATCTTGTACTTGAGTAAAAGTAGAAGTACTCAGATGTTGTACTTGAGTAAAAGTAGAAGTACTCCGATCTTGTACTTGAGTAAAAGTAGAAGTACTCAGATGTTGTACTTGAGTAAAAGTAGAAGTACTCCGATCTTGTACTTGAGTAAAAGTACTCAGATGTTGTAGTTAAAGTAGAAGTACTCAGGTCTTGTACTTGAGTAAAAGTAGAAGTACTCAGATGTTGTACTTGAGTAAAAGTAGAAGTACTCCGATCTTGTACTTGAGTAAAAGTAGAAGTACTCAGATCTTGTACTTGAGTAAAAGTAGAAGTACCAGAGTGTAGGAATACTCTGTTACAGTAAAAGTACTGCATTCAAAATGTTCCTCAAGCTAAAGTAGAAAAGTATTCTCATCTAAATATAGTGAAAGACAGTGAAAGTAGTCGTTGTGCAGATTGGTCCATTTCAGAATAATATATATGATGTGTTTTATAATGATTGATCATGAAAGTGTTCTCAAAGCTGGTGAAGGTGCAGCTAGTCTGAAGTACTTTGTAGACTGCAGGGTAGCTGGTGAAGGTGCAGCTAGTCTGAAGTACTTTGTAGACTGCAGGGTAGCTGGTGAAGGTGCAGCTAGTCTGAAGTACTTTGTAGACTGCAGGGTAGCTGGTGGATTTACTCCAGGTGGAACTAAAGTCTGATTAAGTCAAATACTTGATCATATTTCACATCATTCATCCAGATCTGTGAAGTAACTAAAGGTATTAAATACATGTAGTGGAGGAAAAGTACACCATACTGTATACATACTGACAGATAGAGATGAGTCTTACCTCCGCTCTCGTAGTTTGTTGATGTATTCAAACTTTGGGGTGAGGACTCCGTTTGAGGTGATGACGGCCTTTAGGAACAGTTATATAAAATATTACAAAAAATGTCAGTATTTTTAGTCATTGTACAAGAGTACACATGTGTTTCATATACATAGATAAAGTTGATCGGTCATGGAGGAAGAAAAACAGTCATATCTCTCTCTCTCTCGAAATGTTTTCTAAATTAACAAATAAAGAAATATCAGATTTAAAAAAACATACTTTTGTAGGAAATACATTTAAATATGTAAACATGACTTACGTCTCTGACTTGCGGGCTGAAGTCTTCCTCGTCCAGCGGGCGGCTGGCGTCTGACGGCAGCTGGCGATGACACAACACTAACTTCAAACCGTCTCTATTTCAAACACCTGCTGCAGCGCTCTCTCTCAGCACACCCAACCAGAGGAACCAGTTACCCTCCCAGACCAAACCAAACCAAACCAGACCAAACCAAACCAAACCAGACCAAACCAGACCAAACCAGACCAAACCAGACCAAACCAGACCAAACCAAACGCCCAGGTGTGTCTCGATCTGTCCGTGTTGTGTTTTGTCTCGTTTAGATCTGTCTTTGGTTTCCTGTCTGTAGCCGTTTCTCAAATCGCGAGGATTCTGGCTTCCAAGCCAATATTTCAAAGTGCCGCCGAAGGACTGTACCAATCTCCAGCATACTTGGAATTCCACGAGGCCGCGTCCTTGGTTTGGGGGAAATTTCGAGGCTGCACGTGGGTAGACTTTGCGTCCTTAAAATCCCCACAATGCTTTGCGCACGGACCAATTTCAAAATTGGTTGTTTTCTCTGGACAGCAGTGGCTTCCTCCGTGGTGTCCTCCCATGAACTCCATTCTTGTTCAGTGTTTTACGTATCGTAGATTCGTCAACAGAGATGTTAGCATGTGCCAGAGATGTCTTTAAGTCTCTAGCTGACTCTCGAGGATCCTTCTTCACCTCATTGAGCATTCTGCGCTGTGCTCTTGCAGACATCTTTACAGGACGGCCACTCCTAGCAAATTCAAACGGGTGTGTATTCTTGATAGGGCAGGGCAGCTTTAACCAACACCTCCACCTCGTCTCCTTGATAGGACTCCAGGCTGGCTGACTCCTGACTCCAAGTAGCTCTTGAAGAAGTCTTTAGCCTAGGGGTTCACATCTACACTGTGAATGTTTACATGGTGTGTTCAATAAAAACATGAACACACATAATTGTTTGTGTGGTATTAGTTTAAGCAGACGGTGTGTGTCTGTTGTCGTGACTTAGATGAAGATCAGAACACATGTTATGACCAACTTATGCAGAAATCCAGGTCACTCCAAAGCGTTCACTTTTTCTTGCAACTGCATGTCGTGGCGTAGAACATGTGTTGGTAGATATGTTACTTTGTTACATTTGTTTGTTATCACCAACAATGTGTTCCGTGAAAGTAAAGCAAGTTCATAATTAGATAGACATCGTGAGGTATTTACTTTCGATACAGTTTATGTTGAAACCGTTAGAGAGAGTGGCGCACTTGTTAGCCTGTTCCATTCTTCTTCGTTTTCCGTAGCCGAAGTATACTTGCTTCGTTTCTGAAGGAAGCGACTACCAAGCCAGCATCCTCGCGATTGAGAAACGGCCTGTGTGTGTTCCCTCCTACCTGTTTTCTTGATTGTGTTCACCTGGTGCCCCCGTGTGTTCTCCTCCCTCCTCACCCGTCTCTCGTTTCCTTGATTAGTCCCGTGTGTATTTAAGTTCTGTTTTTTCTGTCTGTCATTGTTGGTTCGTCGTTTGTCTGTGACTGTGTTCACCGGGGAGTGTTCTGTGTCCGTGTATCCTTGAAATAAAGGTATTTTCAGTGTTATCTGCATTTGGGTCCTGCTTGCTTCGCTCACCCGTAACAAGGTTAAGGGTTGAATAGTCCATTCAGCTTAGGAACCTTCCTGACGGAGTGAAATGACCCGGAAGTCCCTCAGTGGCAGCCACGATAAGAGCCGTTCCAATTCTCTAGATCAGTGTTTTTCAAAAATCCTGTTTCCCTCAAAAGTCACGGATTTTTTTTTAGATGTTATTAATAACTGCATATCTATCAATCTATGTCTCCTTTGATGCCAATCTTTTAATATTTTTTGTTTTTGAATCACACGACCGCCCTTCAAGCCAATCAGAATCAAGCTGCCGCTACTGAGAGTGAAAATCTGCTCAGCTTTTGGAGCGAGTGAATGTTTCGCTCTGCAGCTGGACGAGAGCACGGATGTAGCAAATGTCGCAGAATTGCATACATCGGATTTATTTCAGAAGGCAACTTTGTTGAGGAAATATTATTTGACAAAGCACTGGAAGGTAGGACCACAGGAAGAGACATGTTCCAAGTTTTAGATGAGTACATCATCTCAAATGGACTTGACTGGTCTCGTTGTGTGGGTGTGTGCTCAGATGGGGCAGCGGGGCGACGACAGGCAAAGAAAGCGGAGTGACAGCTTCGATCAAGGCCCCAAATGTAGTGGCAACACACTGCATGCTCCATCGGGAGGCACTTGTACACATCATTTAAATAAAAAATTGCAACAGGGGGGTCCCCGCCAGAGGATAATGCTATATGGGGTCCTTGGCATGGCAAAGTTCGGGAACCCCTGCTCTAGATGAAAGGAAAGGAGGTTTCAAACTTCCTTGATAACCTCCTTTAGCTTAGGAACCACTGGACCTCCCTAACCGACAGGAGAAGAGAAAATGCTGCCCCACAATGCATTGCAGCCGCAGCATTTGCCGTCACTCAACAGTCGGCCGTTCACGGAAACAACCGATTGTGACCGAGAAATGATATCATGAAAGTTACGGTGCTTATTAAGCATTTTAAAACATAGGTGGTAAGTTGCCAAAGTGCTTTGTTCTGAACGTTCATCAGTATTATAATCAAAGAGAGAAATATGAACGTTAGTTTTCACTGAAATGATCAAATAAAGTCAACATTTCAGTCTTTACTGAGCTGTGTGGGGTTTGTTCAGCTTCTAAAAGATGTTTGAATGGTGATATACACAGTGATAGATGTTAAGGACTAACGTTTATAATAAATACATCTGTATTGATTTTAAGATCTTTAGTTCATACAATCATACGTATTGGGATCATTGGTATTAATGTGGACCGGAGGGAGAGGGTGACGAGCATAAGTTTCACTTTCCTTTCTTATTTCAATTCCAGCTTTGGTCCTGAAGAATCTGTTTCTCTGTTGTCCCCGTTCATAAAGCAAAGCAGCAGCATCAGAGCACGGTGCAGAGTCTCCAGATGAGTTTACAGTAGTCCCTCGTTCTTATTAAACATCCATGTTGTAGTCCGCTGAATAGAAAACTGTGGTTTCCATAGTTACCCCACAGCAGCAGACGCACATTCAGGACGTCCGCTGGCGCATCATAAACACGTCGGATAGTGAAAGTGCAGTCGGATTCTCTAAAGCACCGCAGTCTCTTCTCCTAAGTCCTTTTGAATTCTCCTATCCACTATCCCTTAACCCCGTGACCTTTCACTCAGAGGTCAAGGACTAGTGGATAGGGAAAGACGATAGAAACTGATTTTTGGACAATTCGACTGCAACCCCAGAACACCTTACCATCTCCCAGAGGTACGGGAAGAGCCGGTCTCCGAAATACTCCGTGGCTCCGATGGGAAGCTGAGCGGGGAGGTTATCGATGGAGCACATCAGGATCCCGTTGCCCTCCACACTGCGGGACAAGAAGCACCACGAATCTTAAAAACGGTGCCGTCGAATCACAATACCCTTTAAAACGGCCAGCATCAAAGGTCAGCTATTATAGAAAATCCACTTTTTCATTTCTTTTATACATCAACATCTATTTTTATTTGATCTTAATATAAATACATTTTTTATATCGATTTATTTTAA
Organism: Chaenocephalus aceratus; assembly: GCA_023974075.1. NCBI lineage: Eukaryota > Metazoa > Chordata > Actinopteri > Perciformes > Channichthyidae > Chaenocephalus > Chaenocephalus aceratus. The sequence goes on from JAMFTG010000645.1 coordinate 31,241, forward strand.
TTTTATGTGTTTATATACCGTACTTTTCGGACTATAAAGCGCACCTGCATATGAGCCGCAGCAGCTAAAATGTCCGTCTGTCTTGCTCTCGTTCTGTCTCTCGGTTCCACTTTTGCTTTGGCGCGCTACCTGTCTCACTCTTTTCCGGCCTCCAGCTTTTCCTGCTGGAGCCCGCCGCTTAGAGGTGGCGGACCGGTCCTAGAGCCCGTAGTGTTAAAGGTGGTTAATTTTACCTGTAATATCCATAGATGTAGGAGGTCCCCTAGTGCAGGGTTCATACACTTTTTCACCAATGATTTTCAATGACTTCTCAATGACCTTTACCTCATTTTCCAGGACCAAAAAAAGATTACCACTGAAAATGGTTTATTTGAACATGGAACAGGGAAATAAGGTCTGCATATGAAACATGTAGTGCCTATCAAAACAAATCCAATAGTAGGCTTACTAGCTTCTACACGCTGAAGCAACTGCAGTCAGGGAGGCAAACTCATCAGGTATGAAAAAGGTGACAAGGACCCGAGCCCCCCGACCCCACGGGATATCGGCTTTAAAATGAGGAACAGAGGATTTTAGCAGTCAGAACAACTAAAGCAGCAGGTAATAATAACAGAAACGCCAAAGAGTTACATCTAATAGAAATATATAAAAGCATTTATTTTAATTGTGTAGCAGTCAGTTTATAACTCTGGCTGTTGAGCATTTTGAAAATGTATTTTCATGCCTCTGTGCAAGGCTGAGTCTTTCTATCTTTATAGCCACTGGTGTAAAGTAACCAAGTTCATAAACTCAACAAGTACTATACGTGGGTACAATTTTGAGGAGATACTTGTACTTTATTTAAGTATTTCAATGTTTTGCTACTGTGTACTTCTACTCCTCTACAGTTCAGAGGTACATGGTGTACTTCTACTCCTCTACAGTTCAGAGGTACATGGTGTACTTTTCCTCCACTACATGTATTTAATACCTTTAGTTACTTCTCAGATGTGGATGAATGATGTGAAATATAATCAAGTGTTGAATCAGACTTTAGTTCCACCTGGAGTAAATCCACCAGCTACCCTGCAGTCTACAAAGTACTTCAGACTAGCTGCTCCTTCACCAGCTCTGAGAACACTTTGATGATCAATCATTATAAAACATATATATATATTATTCTGAAATGGACCGATCTGCACAACGACTACTTTCACTGTCTTTCACTATATTTAGATGAGAATACTTTTCTACTTTAGCTTGAGGAACATTTTGAATGCAGTATTTTTACTGTAACAGAGTATTCCTACACTCTGGTACTTCTACTTTTACTCAAGTACAAGATCTGAGTACTTCTACTTTTACTCAAGTACAAGATCTGAGTACTTCTACTTTTACTCAAGTACAAGATCTGAGTACTTCTACTTTTACTCAAGTACAAGATCTGAGTACTTCTACTTTATTAAGTAAAAGATCTGAGTACTTCTACTAAAGTACAAGATCTGAGTACTTCTACTTTTACTCTAGTACAATCTCTATACTTATACCACCTCTGTTTATAGCCTATAAAAAAAACTATTAGAGAACGTAGGCTAAAGCTAACGTTAGCAGATAGTGACAATGATATTGCGACAGAAAAACTTTTCAGTTCACATCAGCTCTGCCGCTCTGCTCTGAACACCTGAACGTTCTAACAGCTGTTCACCAGCGGTGCAGTCTGTGCCAGTGACTACTCCGCACAGTTAACGAACGCAGTAGATAATGTAGCTGACCGGAGCAGCAGAGTTCAGCCGACAGGCAGGAAGACTCGAGCACACAGCTCGCGCTGCATATATTAAAAAAATAACACCATGCGCGTCATGATGGCTCGCGACCGCAGATTATTATATTTAACTGTTAAATTCTAAATTAAATTTGACGCAACTTTAGTTACATTTCCATGACTTTTCCAGGTTTTCAATGACCGTACGAACCCTGCTAGTGGCCGTTAGCGGTGCAAAAAACATGGGGGGAAAAGTCGCGGCTTATAGTCCGAAAAGTACGGTAAATATTTATATTCTATTTTCTTTATCGGATCTTTTTTTTTTAAATATATATTTATTTATACTATATTATTACCTCCTATGTTAATATGAATATAATTATTCCTCTGTAATCCATTTGATCGTTTTTCTTAATTTCACTTAATACTGTATGTTTATAAAAACAATATTATTATTGTAAATGTATTTATTTGTATTTATGAGAGAGTGAGAGGGGTGGGATCAGAGTACCTTTAAAAAAATATATATATTCATTTTCAGTTATTTTACTATAACTTCCTTTTTTCTCACTTTCACCTTTTTAATAAAACGTTTTCCTTTTATTTAGACTGACCGCAGATCAGCTCAGCTCAGCGGGAGGCGCTACAGGTGGGATCAGATTACCTGTCGTGGTCCACGTGCTGGTCGGCGTCGTACATACAGAAGGGTTTATCGATGGTGGTGCACTCGCTCATGAAGCCTATGGACCCCCCGGTGTCAGCGGAGATATCGCAGATGGCCAGGAGTCTGCAGGAAGAGAGAGGAAACGTGTTCAGGAGGTCAGAGCGACACGCTGAACTGTCCCCGTGTACACAGGAGCCCAGATAGGGAGGCGACCTCTGACCTCTGTGGAGATACAGCAGCTATACACTGCGTGCTTTCACTGAAGCACACATTCAGCTGTCAGTAACCTTTAGAGAGAGATTAAGAACATGCATCTGCTACTGGTGAATAGATGGACTCTTTAAAGTAGAGACACTACATACTGATATACACCTGAACATCAGCAGAGAGGACTCTTTAAAGTAGAGACACTACATACTGATATACACCTGAACATCAGCAGGAGAGGACTCTTTAAAGTAGGGACACTACATACTGATATACACCTGAACATCAGCAGGAGAGGACTCTTTAAAGTAGAGACACTACATACTGATATACACCTGAACATCAGCAGGAGAGGACTCTTTAAAGTAGAGACACTACATACTGATATACACCTGAACATCAGCAGGAGAGGACTCTTTAAAGTAGAGACACTACATACTGATATACACCTGAACATCAGCAGGAGAGGACTCTTTAAAGTAGAGACACTACACACTGATATACACCTGAACATCAGCAGGAGAGGACTCTTTAAAGTAGAGACACTACATACTGATATACACCTGAACATCAGCAGGAGAGAACTCTTTAAAGTAGAGACACTACATACTGATATACACCTGAACATCAGCAGGAGAGGACTCTTTAAAGTAGAGACACTACATACTGATATACACCTGAACATCAGCAGGAGAGGACTCTTTAAAGTAGAGACACTACATACTGATATACACCTGAACATCAGCAGGAGAGGACTCTTTAGTTCCCGTCCTCCCGTCACAAAGCCAGGTGGAAATCACTTATTAATTAGGTCGGGTTAATCGTTAGCTATCGTTATGAATTTACGACGGCGTATCTGTCCACAGGAGCTCCCGTTATCTCGCTTGTGTTTGCACATGACGGATGAAAACGAGACGAACCTCTTATCTCTGACTCAATGATTGACAAACGAGAGGTGAGCGGAGGCGAGGCGAAGCTTCAGAGAACGATATGAAGGGTTTCTCCGGGTGAATCTTTTCAGAATAAAAGCCCCTTCACAGCTCAGGGTTCACCGACTGCCTGCACACTCGTCTGTGTTGGATATGGCGTGTCACATGATCATGGACCCCTCGTTTCTGTTGTGCTATATGTGACATGTATGTAGTAACGTCTACTTCATCCTTTCTTTATAACTAATGCAGTTGATGTGTTGTGGTTTTAAAAAGATGTTATTATCATCTGGCCGGGGACAACAGCTGGAAAGCAGCACTGTGGGCTGAACGTACTTGTGCGGCAGGTGTGGAGCCCCCTCTGTGGCCGGGGGCGACTTCTTCAGAGGTTTTATCAACTTCTGGGCATCGATTCTTCTGAGGAGGCGGGGGGTGTGGGGGTCCCAGTACACCCCGTTAATCAGGCAGGTGGTGTAGGGCGCCACCTGTAGAACATTACATTATTACATATTACTGTAGCTTTGTGCATACGACACTAAAACCTTTCAATCTTAACGCACAATTAATTGCGACGCAAAAAGGGAAGAAACTTAAATGCTAACTTCCTGCGCCCTTTGTTGATCAGATGGACATAATACATTCCCTCTCTTTAAGGCTGGGATGAAAGCCAACACAAAGTTAAATGAGGTCACTGCCCTGAGAAACCCTGCCACGTGTGGTTTGTTCTGTAACGGTAAACACACAGGGAGCCGGGCAGCAGCTGTTTGGACTGAAATAGAGGAGGGGGAGGGACGGCAGCAGGTGGGGGGGACTAAAAAGGGATGAAAGGGGGAGACCAAGCCCCCAGGAAGTGCTCCGGACTCTGAGGAAAATATTCCTAGTGGCCAAACGGCGGTACTACAGTTTCCGTATCGGTCCGTGACGTCACTGGGCCCAGAAACACTTTTTGCTGAACAACGGCAATGTCTCCATTGGTCCCTCTTCTTTAGAGAAGACCAGGAAGTGATGGATACACGGATCGTGTTCCAACCAATAGGCACGCAGTGACTCTAAAGAATAATGATCACGCACCAACACACATTCAGACTAAAGGAACCAGCTGCTTGGGAAATGAGAGAAGTAGAAAGTACAAGTATTTGAGTTCAACATGAGAGAAGTAGAAAGTACAGGTATTTGAGTTCAACATGTGAGAAGTAGAAAGTACAGGTATTTGTGTTCAACATGAGAGAAGTAGAAAGTACAGGTATTTGTGTTCAACATGTAAGAAGTAGAAAGTACAGGTATTTGGGTTCAACATGTGAGAAGTAGAAAGTACAGGTATTTGAGTTCAACATCTGAGAAGTAGAAAGTACAGGTATTTGAGTTCAACATGTAAGAAGTAGAAAGTACAGGTATTTGAGTTCAACATGTAAGAAGTAGAAAGTACAGGTATTTGAGTTCAACATGTAAGAAGTAGAAAGTACAGGTATTTGTGTTCAAAGTGTAAGAAGTAGAAAGTTCAGGTATTTGAGTTCAAAGTGTAAGAAGTAGAAAGTACAGGTATTTGAGTTCAACATGTGAGAAGTAGAAAGTACAGGTATTTGTGTTCAACATGTAAGAAGTAGAAAGTACAGGTATTTGAGTTCAACATGTAAGAAGTAGAAAGTACAGGTATTTGTGTTCAACATGAGAGAAGTAGAAAGTACAGGTATTTGAGTTCAACATGTGAGAAGTAGAAAGTACAGGTATTTGGGTTCAACATGTAAGAAGTAGAAAGTACAGGTATTTGAATTCAACATGTAAGAAGTAGAAAGTACAGGTATTTGGGTTCAACATGTAAGAAGTAGAAAGTACAGGTATTTGGGTTCAACATGTAAGAAGTAGAAAGTACAGGTATTTGGGTTCAAAATGTACGAAGTAGAAAGTACAGGTATTTGGGTTCAAAATGTACGAAGTAGAAAGTACAGGTATTTGGGTTCAACATGTAAGAAGTAGAAAGTACAGATATTTGAGTTCAAAATGTACGAAGTAGAAAGTACAGGTATTTGAGTTCAAAATGTACGAAGTAGAAAGTACAGGTATTTGGGTTCAACATGTAAGAAGTAGAAAGTACAGATATTTGAGTTCAAAATGTACGAAGTAGAAAGTACAGGTATTTGAGTTCAACATGTGAGAAGTAGAAAGTACAGGTATTTGTGTTCAACATGTAAGAAGTAGAAAGTACAGGTATTTGGGTTCAACATGTAAGAAGTAGAAAGTACAGGTATTTGTGTTCAACATGTAAGAAGTAGAAAGTACAGGTATTTGTGTTCAACATGAGAGAAGTAGAAAGTACAGGTATTTGAGTTCAACATGTGAGAAGTAGAAAGTACAGGTATTTGAGTTCAACATGAGAGAAGTAGAAAGTACAGGTATTTGAGTTCAACATGAGAGAAGTAGAAAGTACAGGTATTTGTGTTCAACATGAGAGAAGTAGAAAGTACAGGTATTTGAGTTCAACATGTAAGAAGTAGAAAGTACAGGTATTTGGGTTCAAAGTGTAAGAAGTAGAAAGTACAGGTATTTGTGTTCAACATGAGAGAAGTAGAAAATACAGGTATTTGAGTTCAACGTGTAAGAAGTAGAAAGTACAGGTATTTGAGTTCAACGTGTAAGAAGTAGAAAGTACAGGTATTTGAGTTCAACATGTAAGAAGTAGAAAGTACAGGTATTTGGGTTCAACGTGTAAGAAGTAGAAAATACAGGTATTTGGGTTCAACGTGTAAGAAGTAGAAAATACAGGTATTTGGGTTCAACGTATAAGAAGTAGAAAATACAGGTATTTGAGTTCAACGTGTAAGAAGTAGAAAGAACAGGTATTTGGGTTCAAAGTGTAAGAAGTAGAAAGTACAGGTATTTGAGTTCAACGTGTAAGAAGTAGAAAGTACAGGTATTTGAGTTCAACATGTAAGAAGTAGAAAGTACAGGTATTTGAGTTCAACGTGTAAGAAGTAGAAAGTACAGGTATTTGAGTTCAACATGTAAGAAGTAGAAAGTACAGGTATTTGAGTTCAACGTGTAAGAAGTAGAAAGTACAGGTATTTGAGTTCAACATGTGAGAAGTAGAAAGTACAGGTATTTGAGTTCAACATGTAAGAAGTAGAAAGTACAGGTATTTGTGTTCAACATGTAAGAAGTAGAAAGTACAGGTATTTGTGTTCAACATGTGAGAAGTAGAAAGTACAGGTATTTGTGTTCAACATGTAAGAAGTAGAAAGTACAGGTATTTGAGTTCAACATGTAAGAAGTAGAAAGTACAGGTATTTGAGTTCAACATGTGAGAAGTAGAAAGTACAGGTATTTGAGTTCAACATGTGAGAAGTAGAAAGTACAGGTATTTGAGTTCAACATGAGAGAAGTAGAAAGTACAGGTATTTGAGTTCAACATGAGAGAAGTAGAAAGTACAGGTATTTGAGTTCAACATGAGAGAAGTAGAAAGTACAGGTATTTGAGTTCAACATGTAAGAAGTAGAAAGTACAGGTATTTGTGTTCATCATGTAAGAAGTAGAAAGTACAGGTATTTGTGTTCAACATGTAAGAAGTCAAAGTAAAAAGTCGTCAGAAAAATAAGTAGTGGAGTAAAGTACTGATACCAGAAAAATGTACTTAAGTACAGTAACAAAGTATTTGTCCTCCACTACTTCCCACCTCTGCTTAAGGGGGAGACTTACGCTGGTCCTGAAGTGCGAGGTGTAAAGCTCCGGGTGGTCCTCGTACTCCATGGGGTCGTAGAAGCCGTCGCTCTTCCTCATCAGGTGGTGATGACGACTCAGCACGGTGGCGTACACTCGGGACATTTCTGACCGGAACACAAGGGGGGAAATCCCATTGAATAGAATCCTTTATTTTCATTATACAGGTACAACGAGATGAGCAGAGCTACTCCTCTTTTAGTGCCATCAAAAAAATAAACAAGAGACGTACAACATTCAGGAGGAGACAACATACAAACAACAAGCATTCATACTTCAATATGCAGATAGAGTTGAAGTGCAGGAATATATCGGTTTGAGTAAATACTTTGGCTTTTAGCTGAGGGAAAAAATACTGTGGAAAACTTTGGGAATATTCATTTTTATGTTTGTGGAAAAACTTCAGATTCATGATGGCTAAACTGTCTCCAGTAAACACTAAAGGGAACAGCAGAGGAAGACAGACAGGAAGTAAACACTAAAGGGAACAGCAGAGGAAGACCGACAGGAAGTAAACACTAAAGGGAACAGCAGAGGAAGACAGACAGGAAGTAAACACTAAAGGGAACAGCAGAGGAAGACAGACAGGAAGTAAACACTAAAGGGAACAGCAGAGGAAGACCGACAGGAAGTAAACACTAAAGGGAACAGCAGAGGAAGACCAACAGGAAGTCAACACTAAAGGGAACATCAGAAGAAGACGGACAGGAAGTCAACACTAAAGGGAACAGCAGAAGAAGACAAGCAGGAAGTAAACACTAAAGGGAACAGGAGAAGAAGACAGACAGGAAGTAAACACTAAAGGGAACAGCAGAAGAAGACAGAGAGGAAGTAAACACTAAAGGGAACAGCAGAAGAAGACAGAGAAGAAGTAAACACTAAAAGGAACAGCAGAAGAAGACAGAAAGGAGGTAAACACTAAAGGGAACAGCAGAAGAAGACAAGCAGGAAGTAAACACTAAAGGGAACAGGAGAAGAAGACAGACAGGAAGTAAACACTAAAGGGAACAGCAGAAGAAGACAGAGAGGAAGTAAACACTAAAGGGAACAGCAGAAGAAGACAGAGAAGAAGTAAACACTAAAAGAAACAGCAGAAGAAGACAGACAGGAAGTCAACACTAAAGGGAACAGCAGAAGAAGACAGACAGGAAGTAAACACTAAAGGGAACAGCAGAAGAAGACAGACAGGAAGTAAACACTAAAGGGAACAGCAGAAGAAGACCGACATGAAGTAAAAATTAAAGGGAACAGCAGAAGAAGACAGACAGGAAGTAAACACTAAAGTGAACAGCAGAAGAAGACGGACAGGAAGTAAACACTAGACAGACAGGAAGTCAACACTAAAGGGAACAGCAGAGTAAGACAGACAGGAAGTCAACACTAAAGGGTACAGCAGAAGAAGACAGACAGGAAGTCAACACTAAAGGGAACAGCAGAGTAAGACAGACAGAAAGTCAACACTAAAGGGTACAGCAGAAGAAGACAGACAGGAAGTCAACACTAAAGGGAACAGCAGAAGAAGACAGAGAGGAAGTCAACACTAAAGGGTACAGCAGAAGAAGACAGAGAGGAAGTAAACACTAAAGGGAACAGCAGAAGAAGACGGAAAGGAAGTAAACACTAAAGGGAACAGCAGAAGAAGACAGAAAGGAGGTAAACACCGTCAGTTTAAGTTAAATCATCAAAGGAGACACTATTCAGTCCTGAGACTTCCTCTGCTTACGTTTGACCAGCCTTACGACAAAGAGAAGCGCAAAGAACGTCTTACCTCCAATTTCGGAGACGTCCTTCAACTCGTGAGGCTCAACGTATTCAACAGGAAGCTCGTTAAGGATGTCCTGGGCTCCCTAAAAGGAAGAGATGAGGATATCAAATATCTCACTGGTACCGTTCAGACTGCCCAATTATCAAAGCCTTTTGGAAGGCAAAGAACCAAGAACTCTGTTTTCTTCCAAGACTTAAAAACACCAAGAAAAAAGTAATTGTTATTTCTCTTATTTAAGCAAAAAAGAGAAAATCTGTATTCTGGAAAAACTCTTGATTTGAGATCCCTTGATTATTCAGTGGCTAAACACCTCTCCTTGTTTGGCCTTAGAGAAATTAAGCTATGCTATAAAAGAAAATTGTGAAAACTTCTATAAAATATGGCAGATATTCCTACATTTTTGGAACAGGAACGAGTTGGGACCATGTCGAATTAATACTTAAACAAAATGCTACATATGAGTGGATAGTATTAAGCCTCTTGTAAACAAGCTTTGCAATTTATTGTTAAGCCTTTTTGATAATTTCACATTAATTAAAACATTTTGTACATATCTTTGATCACAGATTTCTTTATGTTTTCCCTTTTTAAACATTTCATAGTATTTCTTATATTGTTGGGGGGGTTAAACATGTGTGTATAGTCATTGACTGGAACAAAAACTAAAATGGCAATAATTACATTTGTCCAAAAAAAAAAAAAAAAAAAAAAAAAAAAAAAAAAAAAAAAAAATCGTATTCTTTTCACTGTTGTACTTTTTTCAATAGTTTTTGTGTGTGTGTTAAGTTAAACCTTGCTGTACCTTAGAGACGTTTCCGGTTCCGGTGAAACAAAACGTGACGGGCCCGATGGATTTGGGCATGAGCCCCATGGAGATCTCATACCCACAATCCCTCACTGCCTGAATGGCCTGGCTGACGCTCCGGTAGTTATGAGCCATGCCGATGTGCTGTGGAAGGAGAACAGAGACGGGAGGGGATGTTAAAGTCACAGGTCTCTGGTATATACAGAGCCTGTCTCTGATTGGCTGAAACACCAAACAGATCATTGCAGCATTACCCATAATCCCCTCTGTTTCAGCCCTGTTTCCAAAGCCCCTCCCCACGCCCCTCTGAGAGACATTTGGTTACAAAGAGCTCAATGGTGCTCTAGAGGAGATTCAGGTGATAAGGGGGGGGGGTACCTTGTTGCTGATTGGCTAATGGTTACCAAGACAACACATCGTTATGACATCATAAAGTGGCCAAAATCTGATCAGCTCATTCAGACAGGTTTTTATAGAAATGGATCAAAAAGAGAGAGAATCTTTGTTCCTGAGACTTTCAGAGTCTCTTTCCACAGAGGGGACACATGTTGATGTAGAAGAGACATGAAGAAGAGGGGACACATGTTGATGTAGAAGAGACATGAAGAAGAGGGGACACATGTTGATGTAGAAGAGACATGAAGAAGAGGGGACACATGTTGATGTAGAAGAGACGTGAAGAAGAGGGGACACATGTTGATGTAGAAGAGACATGAAGAAGAGGGGACACATGTTGATGTAGAAGAGACATGAAGAAGATGAAGAAGAGGGGACACATGTTGATGTAGAAGAGACATGAAGAAGAGGGGACACATGTTGATGTAGAGAGACATGAAGAAGAGGGGACACATGTTGATGTAGAAGAGACATGAAGAAGAGGGGACACATGTTGATGTAGAAGAGACATGAAGAAGAGGGGACACATGTTGATGTAGAAGAGACATGAAGAAGAGGGGACACATGTTGATGTAGAAGAGACATGAAGAAGAGGGGACACATGTTGATGTAGAAGAGACATGAAGAAGAGGGGACACATGTTGATGTAGCAGAGACATGAAGAAGAGGGGACACATGTTGATGTAGAAGAGACATGAAGAAGAGGGGACACATGTTGATGTAGAAGAGACATGAAGAAGAGGGGACACATGTTGATGTAGAAGAGACATGGAGAAGAGGGGACACATGTTGATGTAGAAGAGACATGGAGAAGAGGGGACACATTGTTGATGTAGAAGAGACATGGAGAAGAGGGGACACATGTTGATGTAGAAGAGACACATGTTGATGTAGAAGAGACATGAAGAAGAGGGGACACATGTTGATGTAGAAGAGACATGAAGAAGAGGGGACACATGTTGATGTAGAAGAGACATGAAGAAGAGGGGACACATGTTGATGTAGAAGAGACATGGAGAAGAGGGGACACATGTTGATGTAGAAGAGACATGAAGAAGAGGGGACACATGTTGATGTAGAAGAGACATGAAGAAGAGGGGACACATGTTGATGTAGAAGAGACATGAGGAAGAGGGGACACATGTTGATGTAGAAGAGACATGAAGAAGAGGGGACACGTGTTGATGAAGAAGAGACATGGAGAAGAGGGGACACATGTTGATGTAGAAGAGACATGAAGAAGAGGGGACACATGTTGATGTAGCAGAGACATGAAGAAGAGGGGACACATGTTGATGTAGAAGAGACATGGAGAAGAGGGGACACATGTTGATGTAGAAGAGACATGAAGAAGAGGGGACACATGTTGATGTAGAAGAGACATGAAGAAGAGGGGACACATGTTGATGTAGAAGAGACATGGAGAAGAGGGGACACATGTTGATGTAGAAGAGACATGGAGAAGAGGGGACACATGTTGATGTAGAAGAGACATGAAGAAGAGGGGACACATGTTGATGTAGAAGAGACATGGAGAAGAGGGGACACATGTTGATGTAGAAGAGACATGGAGAAGAGGGGACACATGTTGATGTAGAAGAGACATGAAGAAGAGGGGACACATGTTGATGTAGAAGAGACATGAAGAAGAGGGGACACATGTTGATGAAGGAGAGACATGAAGAAGAGGGGACCTCTAAGTCCCTGATGACTGTGTTCTTACCAGGAAGGGCGTGTGGTGTCCCAGAGCCAGGAAACGAAGCCCCAACCCGTGCAGAATGTTTATCATTCCTACGAGGAGACACAGATTTGATTAAATACTCCCCGCGTTGACCTTCATGTGGGAACACATTCCCTGCAGCACGCCTACGTGTGACTCGTTCGAGGAAAACACTTCACTCACAAAAACAATATTCTTCAGTGGCGTGAACGACCCTGCACGACCTTGAAACTTGTGTTTTACGTTCATGCCTCCACGGTGACAAAAAAACTCAAATACAAAACAGTCTCCGTTTACGTCAACGTATCGAGGTTTTTCACAGCTTTGAGGCCTGTGAGAAAAACAAAGCGTCTTCCAGAGTTATTAATACATCAATTAGATGATTATTATTTAACTTTTCTCTTCTTCCTGCATCTTTCGTGAACTATAAGCTTTGTCTACTGCATGTGTTTTTAAATTTTGTATTAAGCATATTGTGTTGCATTGTAAGGTTTGTTTGGCCAACAACCACACATTAGCTACTGTGCATGTGACAAGAAAGCCTTTGAATCGCTTTCTGTTTTCTTGTCCACAAATGGCCTCGTTAAGAGCGTCTTTTACATTACATTACGTTACATTACGTTACATTACGTTACGTTACGTTACATTACGTTACGTTACGTTACATTACGTTACATTACATTATGTTACATTACGTTACGTTACATTATGTTACGTTACGTTACATTACGTTACATTACGTTACATTACGTTACATTACGTTACATTACGTTACATTACGTTACATTACATCACGTTACATTACATTACGTTACATTACATTACATGTCACTTGTTAGTCGCTTTTATCCAAAGTGACTCACATACTCACATACATTCAAAACCCACCTGTTCAAACTGGCATTTTCCCTATAATCTGTACCCTGTGTCCTTCTGTGTCCTTTTGTAGTCCACTTCCTGTTGTTTGTCTTGTCTTACCCCGGCTGATACTTCACTAAATCCACTGTTTTAATTTGTGAGGTATAATTGTAAATGTAAATTGTAAATCTGTAACCCTGTAAGGTGTCCTTGGGTGTTTTGAAAGGCGCCCCCCAAAATAAATGTATTATTATTATTATACTCGACACTGTGGGCAATCCCCACTGGAGCAATTTGGGGTGATGCTGACTGCAGTGGGGTTTGAACCTGTACAACGCACAACCCACTGCGCCACACGCCTCACCCCACTGTGTGATAATGAGGTGGAACAAAAGTGCAATAATCCCAACTCGGAGACATCACCTCTCGATATGATCCAGGTGCTTTTCCCCCACGCTGAGTTCAGCTGCATTTACAATGTTTCAAAGTGACATCGAGATACAAGAATGCGTGGCTGGAAATGTAGCATTTTAGAAACATGATCTACTTGAATTTGTTTTTAACTTTTATTCTCAACAGGTCAAAGCTGAGCAAGAAGAAGAAGAAGAAGGTGTTTTTGATCCAGCAGTTAGTCGTCGTGTCGATTGATGTCTGAATAAAAACACGACTCAGCTGGTTCAACATATTCCGGTACCGATTGTATCGACAGCGTTACTTCCAACAACAGCTGCTTCTGCCAGAAACTCTTTCACAACAACAAATCAATATAGGAAATTAAATATATTCATACCTGCCACGCCGGCCCACTGGCCGAACGCTACGATCCGGAAACCGTTGGCATCGACCATCTTCTCGTAGTCGATCAGACGAACCTCCTGAGAAGACAACGTTTTGAGTTTTTGTAGAAGGAGAGACAGAGATAAACAACAATATCGGCATTTTCGGTATCAGTAAAAAAAGCTATCGCACATTATTGATAGAGCCAGTATTTAGTTTTAGAAGAAAGGCCACCTAATCTTTTGTATTGTCTATATCATTTATATCTGTATAAGTCCCTTTTGTGAGGGCAATTTTTTAAAACATTTTTTAAAGTTGGTCACAAAAAAGTAAGGCCACCTAATCTGTAGTCAACGAGAGTATAAAAAGACTACAATTCCCACGGTGCCTCCTCTAAAGTGACGGTGATGGGCGACCTGCTAGAAAGATGCCGTCGAGGAACAGTTTTTAACCGTCCAAACCCTTTAAGTTATTAAGTTATATAAGCATTATCAAGGAATAAATAAGTTGTGATTTTATTTGAGTTCTGCTTCTTTGTTTTGAATATTGTAAAGGGCCTCTTTTCTTTGTTGCGTGTGTAACAGTTATTTTATTCTGAGCAAACACATAATATCATCCAAACCATCGGAGCCCAAGCAACTCTTCAACTGTAAGTAATATAAAGGAAGACAACGAGTTAAAAATGTCAGTTTAGGCTTGATAGAAAAAACAAGGAAGGAAGCCACGACAAGTATTCTCAAGACAGAAGCAGGTGGCTTTTTGAAATCCCACATTCAAAGCTTTGGTTGAGATGTCCGAATAAAGCTCAGGGGTGTTTCTAGAAAGCTATAGTGTGAGTAGTGAGACGCTGATCTCGTTTATAAGATGTATAAATTACCTCGAGAACACGAGGTCCGTAAACAAGATGTCTTGTGACGTCGGAGCTCGTAAAAACAAAGCGGTCTCTGCCGTCTGACGCTCTCATATATCTGGAGTAATCATACCGTTTTTACGAAGCCCTGGAGGGTTCATTGAGAGAAAAATAAATAAAACGTGGCCATGTTTACTTTCTCGTTCGCACGAGTTAATAAAGCGTGGCCTCGTTTTATTTAAATTGAGGGATTCCTGTCCGTGACTCACAGTATCTGCTGCCCACAGCTGTTTTATAGAAGGAAAACATCCTTCACTTTATGAAATCTCTGCGGCACACACGAAAAAGTGACAACGTTTAGAGAAGTAGTGCAAAACCTCCCCAAAAGATGGACTGTAAAGTAAAAAATTAACAACTAATCCCCCAAAAACTAGTATTTACTTGTTTTCTTCTACATTTTGTATTGACCATAGCCTTTCAAATGTGTCTTTAAAAGTCAGCTAATTCTATAATTACTGCAGTCATAGGCTCTTTCTCTGGATGTTTAGTAGAGGCTCTTTCTCTGGATGTTTAGAGGCTCTTTCTCTGGATGTTTAGAGGCCTCTTTCTCTGGATGTTTAGAGGCTCTTTCTCTGGATGTTTAGAGGCTCTTTCTCTGGATGTTTAGAGGCTCTTTCTCTGGATGTTAGGCTCTTTCTCTGATGTAGAGGCTCTTTCTCTGGATGTTTAGAGGCTCTTTCTCTGGATGTTTAGAGGCCCTTTCTCTGGATGTTTAGAGGCTCTTTCTCTGGATGTTTAGAGGCCCTTTCTCTGGATGTTTAGAGGCTCTTTCTCTGGATGTTTAGAGGCTCTTCTCTGGATGTTTAGA
The DNA here is from genome assembly GCA_023974075.1 of Chaenocephalus aceratus. Taxonomy (NCBI): domain Eukaryota; kingdom Metazoa; phylum Chordata; class Actinopteri; order Perciformes; family Channichthyidae; genus Chaenocephalus; species Chaenocephalus aceratus. The sequence goes on from JAMFTG010000645.1 coordinate 46,533, forward strand.
GGCCCTTCTCTGGATGTTTAGAGGCTCTTTCTCTGGATGTTTAGAGGCCCTTTCTCTGGATGTTTAGAGGCCCTTTCTCTGGATGTTTAGAGGCTCTTTCTCTGGATGTTTAGAGGCCCTTTCTCTCTGGATGTTTGGAGGCTCTTTTTCTGGATGTTTAGAGGCCCTTTCTCTGGATGTTTAGAGGCTCTTTCTCTGGATGTTTAGAGGCCCTTTCTCTGGATGTTTAGAGGCCCTTTCTCTGGATGTTTAGAGGCCCTTTCTCTGGATGTTTAGAGGCTCTTTTTCTGGATGTTTAGAGGCTCTTTCTCTGGATGTTTAGAGGCTCTTTCTCTGGATGTTTAGAGGCCCTTTCTCTGGATGTTTAGAGGCCCTTTCTCTGGATGTTTAGAGGCCCTTTCTCTGGATGTTTAGAGGCTCTTTCTCTGGATGTTTAGAGGCCCTTTCTCTGATGTTTAGAGGCTCTTTCTCTGGATGTTTGGAGGCTCTTTTTCTGGATGTTTAGAGGCCCTTTCTCTGGATGTTTGGAGGCTCTTTTTCTGGATGTTTAGAGGCCCTTTCTCTGGATGTTGGAGGCTCTTTTTCTGGATGTTTAGAGGCCCTTTCTCTGGATGTTTAGAGGCTCTTTCTCTGGATGTTTAGAGGCCCTTTCTCTGGATGTTTAGAGGCCCTTTCTCTGGATGTTTAGAGGCCTTTCTCTGGATGTTTAGAGGCCCTTTCTCTGGATGTTTAGAGGCCCTTTCTCTGGATGTTTGGAGGCTCTTTTTCTGGATGTTAGAGGCTCTTTCTCTGGATGTTTAGAGGCTCTTTTCTGGATGTTTGGAGGCCCTTTTTCTGGATGTTTAGAGGCCCTTTCTCTGGATGTTTAGAGGCTTTTTTCTGGATGTTTGGAGGCTCTTTTTCTGGATGTTTAGAGGCCCTTTCTCTGGATGTTTTAGAGGCCCTTTCTCTGGATGTGTGGAGGCTCTTTTTCTGGATGTTTAGAGGCTCTTTCTCTGGATGTTTAGAGGCTCTTTTTTCTGGATGTTTGGAGGCCCTTTTTCTGGATGTTTAGAGGCTCTTTCTCTGGATGTTTAGAGGCCTTTCTCTGGATGTTTAGAGGCTCTTTCTCTGGATGTTTAGAGGCCCTTTCTCTGGATGTTTAGAGGCTCTTTCTCTGGATGTTTTAGAGGCCTTTCTCTGGATGTTTAGAGGCCCTTCTTTCTCTGGATGTTTAGAGGCTCTTTCTGGATGTTTAGAGCTCTTTCTCTGGATGTTTAGAGGCTCTTTCTCTGGATGTTTAGAGGCCCTTTCTCTGGATGTTTAGAGGCTCTTTTTCTGGATGTTTTGGAGGCCCTTTCTCTGGATGTTTAGAGGCTCTTTCTCTGGATGTTTAGAGGCTCTTTCTCTGGAATGTTTAGAGGCCTTTCTCTGGATGTTTAGAGGCTCTTTAGAGGCTCTTTCTCTGGATGTTTAGAGGCTCTTTCTCTGGATGTTTAGAGGCTCTTTCTCTGGATGTTTAGAGGCTCTTTCTCTGGATGTTTTAGAGGCCTTTCTCTGGATGTTTTAGAGGCCTTTCTCTGGATGTTTTAGAGGCTCTTTAGAGGCTCTTTCTCTGGATGTTTAGAGGGCCCTTTCTCTGATGTTTAGAGGCCCTTTCTCTGGATGTTTGGAGGCTCTTTTTCTGGATGTTTAGAGGCTCTTTCTCTGGATGTTTAGAGGCTCTTTTTCTGGATGTTTGGAGGCCCTTTTTCTGGATGTTTAGAGGCCCTTTCTCTGGATGTTTAGAGGCTCTTTTTCTGGATGTTTGGAGGCCCTTTTTCTGGATGTTTAGAGGCTCTTTCTCTTGTGGGATGTTAGAGGCTCTTTCTCTGGATGTTTAGAGGCCCTTTCTCTGGATGTTTAGAGGCTCTTCTCTGATGTTTAGAGCCTTCTCTGGATGTTTAGAGGCCCTTTCTCTGGATGTTTAGAGGCTCTTTTCTCTGGTGTTTAGAGGCCTTTCTCTGATGTTTAGAGGCCCTCTTCTCTGGATGTTTAGAGGCTCTTTCTCTGGATGTTTAGAGGCCCTTTCTCTGGAGTTTAGAGGCCTTTCTCTGGATGTTTAGAGGCTCTTTCTCTGGATGTTTAGAGGCTCTTTCTCTGGATGTTTAGAGGCTCTTCTTCTGGATGTTTAGAGGCCCTTTCTCTGGATGTTTAGAGGCTCCTTTTTCTGGATTTTTGGAGGCCCTTTCTCTGGATGTTTAGAGGCTCTTTCTCTGGATGTTTAGAGGCTCTTCTCTGGATGTTTAGAGGCCTTTCTCTGGATGTTTAGAGGCTCTTTAGAGGCTCTTTCTCTGGATGTTTAGAGGCTTTTCTCTGGATGTTTAGAGGCTCTTTCTCTGGATGTTTAGAGGCTTTTCTCTGGATGTTTAGAGGCCTTTCTCTGGATGTTTAGAGGCCTTTCTCTGGATGTTTAGAGGCTCTTTAGAGGCTCTTTCTCTGGATGTTTAGAGGCTCTTTCTCTGGATGTTTAGAGGCCTTTCTCTGGATGTTTAGAGGCTCTTTAGAGGCTCTTTCTCTGGATGTTTAGAGGCCCTTTCTCTGGATGTTTAGAGGCCCTTTCTCTGGATGTTTAGAGGCTCTTTCTCTGGATGTTTAGAGGCTCTTTTTCTGGATGTTTGGAGGCCCTTTCTCTGGATGTTTAGAGGCCCTTTCTCTGGATGTTTAGAGGCTCTTTCTCTGGATGTTTAGAGGCTCTTTCTCTGGATGTTTAGAGGCCCTTTCTCTGGATGTTTAGAGGCCCTTTCTCTGGATGTTTAGAGGCTCTTTCTCTGGATGTTTAGAGGCTCTTTCTCTGGATGTTTAGAGGCCCCTTTTCTCTGGATGTTTAGAGGCCCTTTCTCTGGATGTTTGGAGGCTCTTTCTCTGGATGTTTGGAGGCTCTTTCTCTGGATGTTTAGAGGCTCTTTCTCTGGATGTTTAGAGGCTCTTTCTCTGGATGTTTAGAGGCTCTTTCTCTGGATGTTTAGAGGCCCTTCTCTGGATGTTTAGAGGCCCTTTCTCTGGATGTTTTAGAGGCCCTTTCTCTGGATGTTTAGAGGCTCTTTCTCTGGATGTTTAGAGGCTCTTTCTCTGGATGTTTAGAGGCTCTTTCTCTGGATGTTTAGAGGCCCTTTCTCTGGATGTTTAGAGGCCCTTTCTCTGGATGTTTAGAGGCCCTTTCTCTGGATGTTTAGAGGCTCTTTCTCTGGATGTTTAGAGGCTCTTTCTCTGGATGTTTAGAGGCCCTTTCTCTGGATGTTTAGAGGCTCTTTCTCTGGATGTTTAGAGGCCCTTTCTCTGGATGTTTAGAGGCCCTTTCTCTGGATGTTTAGAGGCTCTTTCTCTGGATGTTTAGAGGCCCTTTCTCTGGATGTTTAGAGGCTCTTTCTCTGGATGTTTAGAGGCCCTTTCTCTGGATGTTAGAGGCCCTTTCTCTGGATGTTTAGAGACCCTCACCTTGCTCAGCAGGTCCTCCAGCAGCCCATGTTGGCCTCCTGAGCTTTGATGGTGTGGGAGAAGAAAGCGTACGTCTTCCGGGGGATAATTTTCTCCTCGGGGGGTCGTTTCACCCCGATGATCAGAGACGCCTCGGAAAGATCCTCCTGCGCCACGGCACCCGCCCTCAAGTAGTACTGGAAACAAAGAAAGGGTCAAAGCAAGCTCCAAGAAGCACTCCAACGTATATACAGTTGTATTTAAGACGATTAAATAAACTAAAAGTGATCATTTGATCCACGGGGAAATGTTAGAGCATAAATCACTATTTAAATGAAATTAACACAAATTATAATGATATATAAAAGGAGAATGGAGGCCGACAGATCACCTATTTTCTCAAAGTAGATTAAAGATAAGCGTATATTTGGAATGATGTAGTTGTTGGAATAACTTGGAGTAACCCTTAATAACTTCCCTGCGGTGTCTCTTGTGATGTAGCATTTCTAATCATTAGCTTAATGCGAACACACGGGAGCAGTGGACGAGGTAATAAAGCAGTAGTAATACAAATAAATGGGATATTAAAATGACAATGTTAAATAATAGTGCAAAAGACACTTAGAAAATCCCTACGGTACGTCTTGCAGCCATGTGCAATATTTAATTTAGATATTATTTGAATATAATTTAGGTAATTGTAAAAACAAAAAACACATTTTATTAATTTACATTTTTTGAAAAGCATGTCTCTTTTAGAATCAGGTGGGTCTTCTTCAGTAGAACAGTTTCTTTACACACTGATATACACCTGAACATCAGCAGGAGAGGACTCTTTAAAGTAGACACACTACATACTGATATACACCTGAACATCAGCAGGAGAGGACTCTTTAAAGTAGAGACACTACATACTGATATACACCTGAACATCAGCAGGAGAGGACTCTTTAAAGTAGAGGCACTACATACTGATATACACCTGAACATGAGCAGGAGAGGACTCTTTAAAGTAGAGACACTATATACCTGAACATCAGCAGGAGAGGACTCTTTAAAGTAGAGACACTATATACTGATATACACTGGACATCAGCAGGAGAGGACTCTTTAAAGTAGAGACACTACATACTGATATACACCTGAACATCAGCAGGAGAGGACTCTTTAAAGTAGAGACACTACATACTGATATACACCTGAACATCAGCAGGAGAGGACTCTTTAAAGTAGAGACACTACATACTGATATACACCTGAACATCAGCAGGAGAGGACTCTTTAAAGTAGAGACACTACATACTGATATACACCTGAACATCAGCAGGAGAGGACTCTTTAAAGTAGAGACACTACATACTGATGTACACCTGAACATCAGCAGGAGAGGACTCTTTAAAGCAGAGACACTACATACTGATATACACCTGAACATCAGCAGGAGAGGACTCTTTAAAGTAAAGTGAATATACTAAACCAGGTGTAATTTTAAAGGACGTTGCCTCCGTGTTTCTGCTCACCTTCTCGTGTATGCAGTATCATAATTCTCACCTTCTCGTGTATTGCTCTCCGATTGGACGGCTGCAGCAGCACTTGACCCCGGCGTTGGTCAGCTCTTTGACGTGTTTCGGTGCGAGCGGCGCCCTCCTCTCCCAGGGGTTGATGTCCTCGCGGCGGATAGCCATGACGGCTCGATGGTGGTCATATCTTCGCTGAACTGAGAGGCAGTGGCGCGACCTCTGACCTCCGTGACTGAGGAGTCTGAACATGGCTTCAGAATTGGGGCGACAATTAGTCCATCAACAGAAACATATGCTTTTCTATGCATTACATTAGATAACATAAGATTAACTTAAGTGAAGCAAGTAAACAAGGCATTACTGCTTTAAAATAAATACAAACAGTAAATATTTTCATATAAAAAGTGAGGGATATATATCTATAGAGTATCCTTATCAAATAAACTCTAAATACACAGAATAAGTTAGTAACTATTCATAGTAAAAGACCAACCTAAACTACTATGAACATGTATTATAGCAGGCATCCTCAAAGTACGGACTCTGGTCCGGATCCGGACCGAACCACAACTGTCTCTGGACTCTGAGCAAATTATACTTTTCATATGTATTATCCGTGTTATCTGCGAGACATCGCCACAACGCAACGAGTCAAAATGATCCGCGATGTCCATAGACTGCAAACAGCGCTCATCGGACATTTATGAGAGAAAGTCTCTAATGTCCGAGTGCAAGTGAATGCAGCACAAGATGCACGTCATGTAACCCCTCCCCCGGTCCTGGCGCGAGCGTGGACATATGATTGGCGGCGATTTCATTTGAACGGGACGGCGCAAAACGAAAAGCATTCGGATCCAAGCGCTGAAGGAATGAGGTGCGGTCTGACAGAGAAGAGACTGTCAGTCTGGCTGTACTCAGCATCGAATCAAAACGCACTGAAGCTTTGATCTGAATACGTCTGTGAGGCGTTTTGCTGAACAAGATGGTAATCGCCGCATTCAGCTGCAATACACGTCAACTTGATGCTCTGCTCACGGATGAGATGATGACCTTACGTGTGTAAATATATTTTTTTTCTTTGAGGGGGTCTGCCTCCAAAAAACAGTTTTAAGTCCTGAGAAAGTCAAATAAGACAGTGTGTAAAACTACACTGCCCAGCCAACAGAAAGTAACCACTTTGATGTAACTAGGCCAGCAGGTAAGGACTCTCAGCTGGATCATAACTGAAGTATAAAAGAAGGCATGACTGAAGTGATGGAGACCAGGTTGAAGGCAAACACAAAGAGGAAATAACAGATCAAGCAAACCCCCTCTCAGATTCCACAGCAACCAGAAGAACATAAATACTGGCTGGTGATTTGATTCATCAGCTTTGTGATGGAATAAAAATGCACAGTGCATTTCCTTAGCTGTGGGTGAGTCCACTGACACCACAGACATTGCTCAGTTGCTGGTGTGTGTGAGTTTTTATGATGAGGCAAAGGGGGAGTTTGTTGAAGATGTGTTGGGCCTGACGAACCTCCGTGGACACAAGGGGGGGGGGGGGGGGGGGCAAGACATTTATAAAGCACTAATGGAAATGCTGAATGAAAGAGGGTGCTGCTGCCTTTATTCATAACTGCAGCTCTTACTCTGCGACTCTGAGGGGTCAAGCACAGACACAACAACAATGAAAACGGCTGCATACAGATTATTTTTGTGTTAAGAATCTTGTTGCAATTGTTTAAAAGTTTGAATGACCGTAATAAACGGACCTTTGTCTTCTTGAAACATTTATTTTGGACCTCTAAGATTTGTATTTGAGTACCCCTGTGTTATAGGATACTTTTTGAGTGGATATAAAGACACATTTTCATGGACCTTCAAAACTGAAACACAAACCATTCATTTTAAAAACAGAAATCTGCAAATAAACAGGTTAAAGCCAATAGAGATAATATCATAAAACAGCTCGGAGAGGTTTCTTTGCCCCGTGCATTGTTGTACGTCGGACAAAACAGAGTGGGAATAAAACCTGACCGTCAGGATGAAATATGACTCGAGAGGTCAGAGGTCGGGTACAGTGTGCTGCTGGGAGAGAGCGGCTGCAGGACAGGTGGTGTTCAAGGACCAGAAGAAACAACCAAACAGAAAAATACAACGCACTAGTTCAACTGCTGAGGACATAAAACACACCATGAAGGGTTAAAAGACATGAGCAGCACATGCACAACAATACATATCCAGGCGTTTAGAATAAAGCCTCCTCCTAATTTGCACATATTTCTGAATATCTTTTCCGCACAGCCCTTCACTTTAAAATACAACACACTTCAGTTCGTCATATATTCATTGTACTGAGTGTTTTGGTATATTCTGTATATTTAAATTTGATATAAAAACGTATCTTTATGTCTTTTTAATGCTAACGGTTTGACCTTCTCTTACAACTTGTGTTGATTATGTTAGCACCATCGTAGCATCAAAGCTAATTCCTTGGAAACGTAGCTGTCAATAAACTTGATTCTGATTATTCCAGTTAATAACATCTTATTGTGAATGTGTGTAAAAGGTGCTCAGTGTAATACAGAGTGCGATTTTTGATATTGATATGACTGATAACTGTATGTTAAATATAAGAGTTCCGTTAGCATTTGGTTAGCATAGCTTAGCACATATAGCTTCCCTGTGTACATGGTTGTTTTAACACTGGTTTGGTTATAGATGAAACAAATATTAATTGGTGGTTGAGGGTTACAAAGAGTATGAATGTTAGCGAAGTAGTTTAAATCAATTTAAAAACAGTACACATTTCCACCTGAATGAATTTGGCTAATTATTTGTTCTATTTTATTCCCATTTCCACCTTGATTAATCCCAGCATATTGAGGTACTTTCAATGTTTACCTTTAGTGGTTTCTACTCCTCTACAGTTCAGAGGTAAATGGTGTACTTTTCCTCCACTACTTAATACCTTTAGTTACTTTACAGGTGTGGATGAATGATGTGAAATATAATCAAGTGTTAAATCAGACAAACAAGATCTACTTCTACTGAAGTACGAGATCTGAGTACTTCTATTTTACTTAAGGACAAGATCTGAGTACTTCTACTTTTACTAAAGTTTAAGATCGGAGTACTTCTACTTTTACTTAAGTAACAGACTTGAGTACTTCTACTTTTACTCAAGGATAAGATCTGAGTACTTCTACTTTTACTTAAGTAACAGACCTGAGTACTTCTACTTTTACTCAAGGATAAGATCTGAGTACTTCTACTTTTACTCAAGTAACAGATCCGAGTACTTCTACTTTTACTCAAGGACAAGATGTCAGTACTTCTACTTTTACTAAAGTTTAAGATCGGAATACTTCTACTTTTACTCAAGTAACAGATCAGAGTACTTCTACTTTTACTCAAGGACAAGATGTCAGTACTTCTACTTTTACTCAAGTACAAGATCTGAGTACTTCTACTTTTACTGAAGTACAAGATCTGAGTACTTCTATTTTTACTTAAGGACAAGATCTGAGTACTTCTACTTTTACTTAAGGGACAAGATCTGAGTACTTCTACTTTTACTCAAGGACAAGATGTCAGTACTTCTACTTTTACTAAAGTTTAAGATTGGATTACTTCTACTTTTACTCAAGTAACAGACCTGAGTACTTCTACTTTGACTTAAGTAACAGACCTGAGTACTTCTACTTTGACTTAGGTAACAGATCGTTGTACTTCTTCCCCCTCACAGACCTCATGTTGGGAACCAGTGGAAACCCACTATGTTTGCTAAACACTTTAAAACAGTACTATAATCCTGAGCCTTGTCTAGTGTTGACAGCCACTGTGTTAATATCAGCTACACGGCGATATTTAAGTGTTATATAAAAAATGAACTCACAGTAGCCTAAAGTAAAAGCCAGCACTGACTCCCTCAGACAGGAGATTTAAATGGGTAACACAGTGAATGGACTTAGAGGCACTTTAACCTCCAGCTGCAGACTCTTAGGTGAGATCCTGGATCAGACCCAACACTTCAACACGCCCTCATGTTTACAGAACAAATAAAGTACCGATACTTGGATCGATCAGCGGCTGCATGTGGAGAAGCGTCCGGGTCAAACTCACCTTTTGTGGCCGGGCTTCAGTTCACCACGCCGGCTCCTGCTGAGGGAAAGTGAGGAAGGAGCTCCGGAGAGTCACGCAGAGGTGATCCTTCCGCACGGTAAACTAATCCGTTTCCGGGCAGACTTTCAAAATAAAGCCAAACAGCAACGTTTATGTTTGGAAAGAGAGTATTTAAACAACTTTACATCTAATTACAGATTTATGATTAGACATTTTACGAGAAGAAAAGCTTTCAGTAAGAAGTTTTAAAGGTGGCGGATTCAGGTTTAAATCAAAGCTTATTTATATTTCCCAATATCACAAAGTGGTTTGTCTCACTGGGGTTTACAGATTAACATGAGTCACGGTGCTAAAAGATACATCAAATGACAAGAACAATGGACAAAGCAGAGTGTAAAATACAAATACAAAACATTAAATGAAGATACAGTAAACACAAAACACAATAACAACATTAAAACTGTAAGACTCAGATTGAAAGGTAAGACTTCAGCACAAGTACTACCTCATACTTGAACATGTTCATTTTTCATATTTGCTTTTGAACACTTTTACATTTCATACTACATCTCTTGCCCGGAGGTGGAAGAACTTAAGAAGTAGCCTACTCAGATCTTGTACTTTAGTAAAAGTAGAAGTACTCAGATCTTGTACTTTAGTAAAAGTAGAAGTACTCAGATCTTGTACTTTAGTAAAAGTAGAAGTACGCAGATCTTGTAGTAAAAGTATAAGTAGCCTACTCAGATCTTGTACTTGAGTAAAAGTATAAGTACTCAGATATTGTACTTGAGTAAAAGCATAATTATGAAGGTAGATATGGTGCAAAATGCGAGAGCGTGTAAAACCTGATGTGAGCACTTGCAGAAAAAAATCTGAGTTTGTGTCATACATTTACACTTGTATAAAATATCCACGTAACTGTGAACCAAATGTACACTTGTATAAAATATCCACGTAACTGTGAACCTAATTTGAAGGCACAGAAGAAAAAAAAAGTGTTGTAGCTTGTAGAAAAAAAATGAACATAGTGATGAAATGTTCACTTGCAGAAAAATACATATTTTTTAAATATATTTTCCATTACAACTGCAACTTGGTTATTACAACCTCTCAAATCAGTCATTACAACTTGACGAATCTGCTCTGTGGCAGAATAAATCGACGAACAGTTAATTGGCTCCTACAGCTGTGATCATGAGCTATGGGCTTTGCAGATACAGGTCCCGGGGTGAATCGTGGTGCAGGGGCCCTTCTCTTTTTGCCCACAGGGCGATGCACGGAGATGGTGGGTATAGCCTCTGCTCTCAGCCCAGTCTCGCCCTTTCTTCTCTTGACAAACTGGTCTGCATCAACATGTGCCTGCGGAGTGACTTGAGGTTACTTCACACACAGAACAACTCAGTTTTGTCTGCCCACATACATATTCCATAGTGGTTGAATAACACTTTATACTTACTGGACATGTTATACTCATTACATACTGTATATAAAATATGACCAAGAATGTGAGACAACTTTATAGAAATTCATATCACATCTGTTACTGATGCCATTTTAAACTCACAAATAATAAAGTTCCATAACTTCAGTTGGGATCAGAGACCACACCTTATCTCCCCAAGGCAACAGGTGTGCTGTATAGGTGTGTATAACCCTTTCTCCTGTCTGTTACTCCCTCTCTCAGCACAAGAACCAGAGGGGGATTCAATGGAGCCTGAATACCTGCACTGAGACCCTCACCCTGCACCCTGAGTCTCAACTCTGTGTTTTTCAAGCCTTTCCCTGTTTTTTTGTATTAAACAAAACATTAAGCTTTCCCAATGGTGTGGTTTTCGTTTTGTGAAAAAGTGCAAATGCAGTGTTTGTATATAATTACATCACATATTTTGTTGCTGTTGGTCGTGAAATTGCTCCTGCTGACTTGAGCCAGCCATTTTTTCCTCCGCTCTGTGTCAGTGGGGAAGCCGTACATTCGTACTCCTTTCTCTGAGCGATTTGAGCATCCCCAGGCAGCACAGCAAACCATGGTGGCGACTAGGAGGCAGCACAGCAAACCATGGTGGCGACTAGGAGGCAGCACAGCAAACCATGGTGGCGACTAGGAGGCAGCACAGCAAACCAGGACAACATGGAGGAAAAGGCACCGACAGACTGCATGATATGCTATTCAATGTTTATTGAATTCCATGTATTTGCAATGGATGTTCCTAAAACAACACATTTAACATCATCATCATCATCATCATGCTGCTGCTGCTGCTGCTAGTCCTTTGATAGTCTCCTGTCGGTCTCCTGTCCTTTCTGAAAGCCATAAAGACGACATTAGTCATTTAGATAACTTGTGTCCTCAGTTACCAGGGGATTACCTACCATGAATTTAAGAAAATGGTAGAAATTAATCCAATCTGAATTTTAAAGCATTACTTTAGATCCCCTCCCTCTAAATGTATCAATAAACATTAGAAAGTGATCCTCCTGACTACCATACAAGTTTAAGAAGATAATATTGGTTTGAAAGAATTCAGAGCTATAAATAAACAGCAACAGGCTCTTTAACCAAGGCACTGTTAGCCTCACATGTAAACTTTGTTCACACTAATCCTAATATTATCACTTAATATTAGCAAATTCGATTTTATTTTTTAAAACATATTGATGTAAATACATACACATATCGATTTGTTGTATAAATATTGCAAATCAAAACCTTTATTCACTAATAATTACCAACAATCGTAGTTCTATCTCCTGTTATCAATGCATTCACATTGCCCGCCATGAACTTCCGGGGAACGATCCTCGGCGACATGAACCACGTGACGATAAATATTAATATGTTTGCATGACATTAGTTATTTATATTTTGATATCACTTAACTATACGTTTAATACATTTAAGTCAAGCTAAGGTACATGTGATGGTAGTTAGTGCTCTTACCTGTGAGGCCAACAGCATAATAACCAGACTGTATCATTAAAACTAAGTACCAGTTCTAGATCCTTGACTTTAGACAAACAATTCAAAAGACAAAATGTATTTAAAGACCAATCTTTATTTGAAGGTGCCTCTTAACCTGAGATATTAGTTATACAGTAATAGTATTGATAATCTAAAAAAACGGAGTAACTCAACTTTATGTTTCTTATTGTCTAAAGCATTATTATTTTAATTTCCCCCCTCTCATATTCAGTGTGGACGGATTGAGACAGCCTGGTGTCCAGAGAGCAGCAGAGACTTCAGGGAGAAACCTCCGTGTGATGGACGTCCAGTCTGTTGGTGTGGAGAGGACTGAGGGTCTTTCCTCAGTGAGGAGGACCAGGCCTGATGGAGGAGCCCATGCTGGGCACAGCTGATACCAACTGCACAGGCCTAGTCTGTCACTTTATTTGACTAAATGTGTTTACTTATACATGTAATAGGTTTACACCTTCTGTCCATATGTGCTTTTTATTTAAAACATGTTTGATTAAGTTTTGGTTCACATTTCAATCAATTGTATTTGCATCCTTTTGTCCATTATTCTTACTGAAAATGTTAGATTACACATTCACATCTGACTGAAGATTGGCCCCATTTATTTGTGATGTTGCAAACTCTGCGGTACAAGGCACAAGTGATGTGAAGCTCATAAAGTGAGGCACATATAAATAATCAGCTGGAGTGTAGATGTGGAAATAGATGCATTCGATCAGCTGACTGTGTTTTTCGCCACGCTTTATAAGCCTGACTTCTCTGAGGTGCAGGCAGCGTCACAAACAAATTATGGTCCTGATAGACTACAAAAATATTCGGTGTGCAGATCTTTGTTTTCACAATATAAGTAGTTTCTTAGTGAATGTCTTGTACTGGTCTTAGAATCTCATAACATCAGCCTTTAATGTTCCTCTTGGATGTTCTTCTTGACCCTCAGAGAAGGAGGGTAATTAGAAGAACACAGACTAAAACAGCAATGTACAGACGGATCAGATGATTAAACATGATCTTAAAATATATTTAATATATTTTTTAATTAATTTTTTGCATTTTTTTGTAATCATTATTTTTAATACTTTCTGCTGACACTAGGTGGGGCTGTGCCATGGGCAGAATGGATGGAATTTCTCTGTAGAGGAACGTTAGATAAATTAACCTTGTTTTGATGTACTGTGCACCCCGTGTGGGCGGTGTAGCTGTATCACCGTGTATGTTAAGAGCATTTTTTTTTTTTTTTAAACAAACGCACAAACGTTTATATCATGTTTTAACAAAGAGGGAGGAAGTGGGGTACATTTCCAAATGCGTGCAGATGGAGATAAGTTAATGTCACCGCCCGTAAAATATGCGCATACTGAAAAACGAGCACATCTACAAGAAATTACGTGACGTCTCGGAGGTCGTTTCAGGCCGCGCGACGAGTTTAAAGGTCTGGACAGTAGCAACGTGTCTCAGCCAATCAGCATCCAGAGCTGAGGAACGGCCTTCCGCTCAGCCAATCACAGTGAAGCTTTTTTTCACTGACTTTATGTGACTGGAAATATAAACAGCGGAAAATAATCAGGATTGGAAAGTTACTGGGTACTTTTCCTCAAAAACTGTAATAAAATTAAGGTATTTGTACTTAATATAAGTATGTCTGTTTTATGCCACCTTTTACTTCTACTCCACGGCATTTTAAAGGCAGATATTTTACTTTCTACTTATTTATTTCAGTGACTTTTCAGATTTTAATTAATGATAACAATCAACAACCAAACTCTTATAGGCTCTATGATTTAAGATGAGGTAACCTAGTACATAAAGTAATTAAAATGATCTTTTAGTATGTCTGTGTTTATGAAATATCATTAAATGTATTCATGTGTTCGGCCAAAATGCATTTTACAGGCCTCGTTAAATATTTGTATTATTAAGTAAAAATAATTAAACGAGTGATTACACACAGTTGATTTTATTTATTATTTGTTCCATGTTAAGCGTCTGCAGCAGGAGGCCCCAAACCTTCACCACAACATGATTCTTATTTTATAACAGAAGTACAATTTAAAATAAATATATAACACCTTTTTTTTTTTTTACAATAATCCTGAGATTTAAATAAAAAATAACAACAGACGGACGGGACCAGAGATGTGGAGGTGAAGGGTCTGTACTGAAGTTAAATCCCACCAACAGTGTGAACTATGGTACTTAAGGTCGAAGAATATTACAGCTTGTATGCAATATTGTTGTTATTTCCACCGTCATTTTGTAATATGAATACCATCGCAGGTCAATAAAAAGGAGGATCATGAACCTTTGTATCCATCTTAACATCTTTTTATGATGTCAAATTGAAAGTGGGTGCAGTTAGAAAGTCTGTAATAACCCAAAAATACTTTCCAGCAGGGGCGCACCTTGGGGCAACTGCTTGGGGCCCTGGACCAGAAGGGGGCCCCCCAAAGAAGGTAGATTAAGAAGGTCCACAGCAACGACAACATGAAACCCCCTTTAATTTACTGCAACGGCATGTCGGGAAACCCCCTCAAGGCGGCCGCATGCATAGCGCGCCGTCAAAAGCTCATATTTTCAGTTGCGCTGCTCCGCTCCGGGGGGGGGGGGGGGCTGTGCGTGGTGATGAAAAGCTGGTTCGAGGGGCCCCCAGTGAATGTTTGCCTCGGGCCCCCACCGACTCTAGAATTGCCACTGCACTCCAGTCATGGTAAAACCCCACAAAGCATAATATGGCCTCTTTAAACAAACAGGAGGCAATGGTGCATTTATTGGGGACTATTTTCAGCAGGCGGATTAATCCACATTTGGTGCTCTGTGTGTGTGTTTGTGTCAACAGGACGGTGTGTGTGTGTCAAGAGGACGGTGTGTGTGTGTGTGTGTGTCAACAGGACTGTGTGTGTGTTTGTGTCAACAGGACGGTGTGTGTGTGTCAACAGGACGGTGTGTGTGTGTGTGTGTGTTTGTGTCAACAGGACGGTGTGTGTGTGTCAACAGGACGGTGTGTGTGTGTCAATAGGACGGTGTGTGTGTGTGTGTGTGTGTGTCAACAGGATGGTGTGTGTGTGTGTCAACAGGACGGTGTGTGTGTGTGTCAACAGGACGGTGTGTGTGTGTGTGTGTCAACAGGACGGTGTGTGTGTCAACAGGACGGTGTGTGTATGTGTGTGTAGTGTGTGTCAACAGGACGGTGTGTGTGTGTCAACAGGACGGTGTTACGGTGTCGTGTGTGTCAACAGGAACGTGTGGTGTGTGTGTCAACAGGACGTGTGTGTTGGTGGTCAAAAGGACGTGGTGTGTTGTGTCAACAGGACGTGTGTGTGTGTGTCAACAGGACGTGTGTTGTGTGCTGTTGTCAACAGGACGTGTGTGTGTGTGTTGTGTGTCAACAGGACGTGGGTGGTGGTGTCAACAGGACGGTGTGTGTGTGTTCAACAAGGATGGTGTGTGTGTGTCAACAGGACTGTGTTTGTGTGTAGTCAACAGGACGGTGTTGTGTGTGTGTGTCAACAGGACGGTGTGTGTGTGTCAACCAGGACGGTGTGTGTGTGTGTGTGTGTCAACAGGACGTTGTGTGTGTGTCAACAGGACGGTGTTGTGTGTTGTCAACAGGACGGTGTGTGTGTGTGTCAACAGGACGGTGTGTGTGTGTGTGTGTCACAGAACGGTGTGTGTGTATCAAACAGGACTGTGGGTGTGTTGTGTGTGTCAACAGACGGTGTGTTGTGTGTAACAGACGGTGTGTGTGTGTCAACAGGACGGTGTGTGTGTGTCAAAGGACGGGTGTGTTTGTGTCAACAGGACGGTGTGTAGGTGTGTGTGTGTCAACAGGATGGTGTGTGTGTGTGTGTCAACAGGACGGTGTGTGTGTGTCAACAGGATGGTGTGTGTGTGTGTCAACAGAACGGTGTGTGTGTGTGTGTCAACAGGACGGTGTGTGTGTGTGTGTGTCAACAGGACGGTGTGTGTGTGTGTCAACAGGACGGTGTGTGTGTGTCAACAGGACGGTGTGTGTGTGTGTGTCAACAGACGGTGTGTGTGTGTGTGTGTGTGTGTGTGTGTGTGTGTGTGTGTGTGTGTGTGTGTGTGTGTGTGGGATTGAGTCAGAATAAAGTACAGCGTGTGTTCAAGGGAATAAAAGTATATAAATGCAAATTATGACGACTTTTTAATATTTTTGGACGACAACGGCGCACTATGGCACAGAGAAAGAAGATATATTAGACTTTGATACACACACACACAATACTTAGTTAGTTGCATAAAATCACCTGGTTTGGTCTGCGCATGGGACGTGTTGACTACGACAGAATATATAACATTAGTTTAAATCAGGTTTCCACTTGCGTCTCGTTTCACCTCCACTTCATCTCCGGCGTCCCCAATCCCACATCCTGAGATGCAAAATAATGAAACCCACTAAGGACGTGATAATTAGCCACCATTATAATATCATCGACTAATAATCAGAGGACTTTAAAGTTCAGTTTGTCCTCTGAAGTGTCCTCAGTCCAACGCGAGCAGAGAGTCCGACGTGTCCAGGCGTTTGGGGGTCAGAGAGGTCAAGTTCAAGAGGAACGGGTCAAGAGGCCTGAGAGGAGTTTCTTCCAGGAAACGAATGGAAACGGTTGGTTGAGTCGTAGGAGTCGTAGGAGTCGTAGGAGTCGTAGGAGTCGTAGGAGTCGTAGGAGTCCGTCTTCATGAATGTATCCCTTGAGCTTAAAAGCACAACGAGTAGGGTTCGTTGGCGCGGCAACAACATTAAAAAGTTGGTCCTTTGTCACAGGTTCAACGAGAGGGTAATGTGCGTATCCGTGCAGCTTTTATTTAAAAAAGATCCTCGTCCACGATGTTCTGCGTTCCTATATTTGCAGTTTTTTCGATGGTGTGTCTTCGTCGCTTCTCCTCGATCGTGTGCCGACGTTAAGCACCCGATCGCTCCGTTTTCATTTGGGTTTACGTCCATCATCGTCCCAAAAATAGCAACATAAAAAACACTCCACTCATCCGCCGCCACGTGCTTCGAGATGTTCACATGGGATGCTTTCTGTTTTATTTTCCTACTCCTTTCATGGACCAAACACAAGCGTGGAATGTCACCGTTTGTGAGCGAATACTGTTGGACTTCATCGATGTGAAAACGTGTCTCTTTTTTTAACAGGGACTAAAAAATACTGATTGTCGTTGGTCGTTTTGGATTTACGGCCAAATATTTTACAGCGATACTTCCATCGCGATTGTCAACTTTTCATCTGGGATGCGACACGATCGGTTATCAACAATTTAAAGGGGAACTTCACTAGCTTTTTCGTTCCTTCTCGGATACTTCAATTACAAATTGATGACAGAAAAGCTGCGTTACAGAGACAGGGGTTTTGAAGAAATAGACACGCAGGAAGGGTCTATCCAGTCAATCCATCCAGTTGCATTGTGGGAAATGTAGGAGTCTTCGTTTTTGAAGCCTAATCAGGATATCTTCGCTTTTGCTGCGTAGACTTTGAGATTTTTGAGAAAAGCGTCTAAACAAAAATAGGTTTTAGAAAACTTCATAGCTGTTGAGGATCAAAACACACAAACCAGATGCATTGTGGGAAATGTAGGACGCTTAGTTTCATACGTATCTCTATCTCCGCCGCTTTGTTTTTGACTGTTTTCCTGGCCTTAAAAGTGTCAAAATAAAAGACAATTTGTCTGGAAAAAAATTCAGAAACAGCCTAAAAACACCATCCAGGTGCATTGTGGGAAATGTAGGACACAGACATTTTGACAGTTTGTTCAGCCTCAATTGAGTTGTATTTAAGATATTCGTTTTTAACTAATTGTCAGAATCGAACTTTGGTGTCAAAATAAAGCAGGGAGGATCAAAACACACAACCCAGGTGCATTGTGGGAAATGTAGGACCCGTTTTGTCATGTAAATCTAAGCCTTGCTTTGATTTTGACATTTCATTTGGCCTTAAAAAAGTCAAATATGAGATATTTTTCCATATATTCTTTGCATGTATAGTCAGAATGCTCCTTGAGGTTTTGGAGAACTTCATGGCTGCACAAGACAGAAGTCAGTGTCCAAATGAAGCCGTCTGAGAGCAGGATTTTGTGATTTTCGGCACCAAAAGACACATATTAGAGGATCCAAATGACTGGATCCAGGGTAACGAAGCACACTGATTGGTCACTTAGGGGCAAAAGTTCTTAATAAATTAAAATAGACTTCTTTCTAACACCTTCAGGGCTCCATAGACCAGGACTTGAGTTCAGTTTCAGTGTTTGTAGTGCCTGGTTCAGGCCTGCGGGGGGGGCTGCGCGGTGTTGAGGTCGTGCAGCTTCCTCATGTGTTTCTTCAGGTCAAAGTTCCTGCAGAAGCCTTTTCCACAGGTGGGGCAGGTGAAGGGCTTCTTGTCGTTGTGCGTGTGCATGTGGAAGGTGAGGTTGTACACCTGGTGGAAGGCCTTGTTGCAGATCGCACACTTGAACTGCTTCTCGCCGCTGTGCGTCAGCTTGTGGTTCTTGTAGTTTCCTGCAGAGAGTCGAAGAACAGGAGTCAGAAAACACGAAATACTTTGACTAAAGAGTTTAATAAATATAATGATATTTCAGAAACTGCTTCAAAATCAGACAATATAAAGTAAATTTTTGTCAAACTCATTATCATAAGAATCCGTGAATGAAGCATTGTCTGATCAAAACACACAATCCAGGTGCATTATGGGAAATGTAGGACCGATAGTTTCATACATATATCGGTCTGTGCCGCTTTGTTTTTGACTGTGTTGTACTGGCCTTAAAAGTGTCAAAATCAAAGATAATTTCTCTGAAGGAAATCCAGAAACAGCCTAAATACACCAGGTGCATTGTGGGAAATGTAGGACACGGACATTTTGACAGCTGTTCGGCCTTAAATAGACTTGCATTTAAGATATTCGTTAAATGATCTTCCTCTAGTGTCTATGAAGCAGGGAGGGTCTGATCAAAACACACAATCCAGGTGCATTATGGGAAATGTATAGGACCCCTTGTTTCATATAGCATCAGTGAAGCATTTGCATATTAAATACGTGTTTTATCCCACAGACTATAAGGCTGGGAAGGGTCGCCATTCACATATGTCCGTAATATTCTACCGTAGTATTTATATATTAATATGAATACTGTTCTACTTTCAATTGAGTAACATTTTGAATGCAGGACTTTTACTAACAGAGTATTCCTACACTCTGGTACTTCTACTTTTACTCAAGTACAAGATCTGAATACTTCTACTTTTATTCAAGTACAAGATCTGAGTACTTCTACTTTTATTAAGTACAAGATCTGAGTACTTCTACTTTTACTCAAGTACAAGATCTGAATACTTCTACTTTTATTCAAGTACAAGATCTGAGTACTTCTACTTTTATTAAGTACAAGATCTGAGTACTTCTACTTTTACTCAAGTACAAGATCTGAGTACTTCTACTTTTATTAAGTACAAGATCTGAGTACTTCTACTTTTATTAAGTACACGATCTGAGTACTTCTACTTTTACTCAAGTACAAGATCTGAGTACTTCTACTTTTATTAAGTACAAGATCTGAGTACTTCTACTTTTACTCAAGTACAAGATCCGAGTACTTCTACTTTTACTCAAGTACAAGATCTGAGTACTTCTACTTTTACTCAAGTAGAAGATCTGAGTACTGTTTCTGTCAAAATGTCTGTGTCCTACATTTCCCATAATGCACCTGTGTTTTGATCAGACAATGCTTCAACTTATGTCTTGTGCATGATCTCAGTCCTTCTTCTTTTACTCAAGTACCAGATCTGAGTACTTCTTCTTTTACTCAAGTACCAGATCTGAGTACTTCTTCTTTTACTCAAGTACCAGATCTGAGTAGCCTACTCTCTGAATATATAATATCACTCTCTGTTTCCTCACCCTTCTGATGAAATCCCTTCCCGCAGAACTCACACACAAACGGCTTGTATCCCGCGTGTATGCGCGTGTGTGTGTTGAGCGTGGAGCTGCGGTTGAACGCCTTCCCGCACTGGTTACACTTGTGAGGCTTTTCCTGCACAAACACACGGGAGGAGATGTATTTAATATCACAGAAAATACATGAATTATTTATTTGTATTTAACATGATTTGACAGATTTATATTTTGTATTTAGTTGCTGCAGGATTTAAAAACATGCGCTCATTCAGCTGGAATGATATCGATGTGTTGATTGACCACAGGAGGAGATGTATTCATTATCACAGAAAGTCACACATCGATCAATATCTATTATATTTCATTTCGGCCGAACAAGAAAGAAGTTAAAGAAGTCTAAATCAGGGGTGTCAAACTCAAGGCCCGGGGGCCACATCCGGCCCGCGACTTCATTTTCTGTGGCCCCGCAAGAGCTTGCAAAGAATGTAATACGTTTATTATACGATTAAATGCCGCTTTACAGAATCAGGTTGCCCATAAACTACATGTCCCACAATGCATCTCGTTTTGTGACATGCCACTGAAGAGACTTGCAATTATTTGCTTTCAGACGTAGTTAATTACTAAGTCCTTATCCTATCTGATAATAATCCAATTCAGAGGCAATAATGTAATATAACACATTATTTTATATATATTATATATTTATATATATGTATATGTTATATAGTTACAACCGGCCCTTTGAGTGCAACCATAATGCTGATGTGGCCCGCGATGAAATTGAGTTTGACACCCCAAATGAAGCAGGGATGATCAACACACACAATCCAGGTGCATTGTGGGAAATGTAGGCCCTTATTTCATGTAGCATTGATGAAGCAAAAGCGGGGTGATTTAGCCTAATGTGGGACACTTGTTTGAAGGTTGCTCCTTCCTCGTCTGTGATTGGACATTTGAGAAGTCATGATTTTGATCGCATGACATCACAGCTCGTGTTAACCCTTAGTTTCATTGAGTCTCATTTGTTTGCGGAAGTGTAGGTGTCCCGCGTGAGGGCAATTCACCCCATGTTAAATACGTGTCAACTTGTCTGATGTTTATTTGTTAGTTGTTTGCTGCAGGATTAAAAAGACACGAGCTAGTTTATCTGAAATGATGTGGATGTGTTGAGGGACCGCAGGAGGAGCTCAAGGAAGAAAGGCAGAAAAATGTATTTTAATATTTACTTTTTCCACTAAAACGTAGCATTTCAGTTCGACTTTGAGGCGTCTGAATACCATCAGCGAGCAATATGACAAGGGACGTGTTTATTAAGTGTTTAAGGGATTCACACGTGACCACATGAAAACAACAAAGTGCATTATTTGTTTTCACTTTAAATAAATGCCTCAGAGACCAACACCCTTAAAAAACTAATATAATGATAGATTGAATGGATTAACTTCACTTTGAAATGGATTGTCACACACACGCACGCACGCACACACACACACACACGCACACACACACACACACACACACACACACACACACACACACACACACACAAAAGTTACACAATGTACATGTATTTGATGTGTGTGTCCTACCTGAGTGTGTATGATTTTGTGTCTGCAGAGCGTGCTCGCCTGTCGGAAGCCTTTCCCGCACACTTTGCACACAAACGGCCGCGCGCCTGTGTGCACGGGCATGTGGCGCGTCAGGTTGTAGTGCGCGTTAAACACCTGCGAGAGAAAAAAAATACGATGTAAAAAACACACATTAAATTAATTAAATTAATAACACACACTTAAATTAATAAAACACACATTACATTATTAAACACACCACAAACACTGTTTATTCCCCTTAAAATAACACATATTATATTTTAGTTTATTGTCGTAAAGCACATATTTGAATGTGTCTGACATGCCGCTCTCCCAGCGCGAGGAGATGTGGTTAATTAAAATAAGGAAGTCCTCTGTCCTCTTTGCTCCAAAAGAAAGATATTTAAAGGACAATTAATGCCATTGAAACCACTTTACCCCCCCCCCCCCCTTATGTCCCAGTTTAAAGGCTCGCGATGTTTTCCAGAACGTTTTAATCTGGAGCTTTCTAATGATCAGCCTGAGTCTAATTAAAGCTGCCGGGGGTCTCCAATGCGCTCCGAGTGCACGTGCTGCCAGGACAACACAGCGAGCTCCGTCATTGGATGCGGCTGTTTTGCAACTGTTTTTAATTTAATGACAGAATTAACAACATTTAATTTAGTTCTGATTCTACTGGACTCTGTTTTCCGATCTGTGTGAACGTGTGGGAGGTGGGGGGAGGGAGGTGGGGAGTAGTCGGGCTACCCTTTACATTTCCTCACGTGGTATAGCACGTGTTAGACACACGGTGAGTGGATTATTCTGCTTTGTCCACTTCTTATAGTTCAGGGTTTTGTTTGAGTTTTGGGTTCAGAGGACAGATAGAGATAGGCCTGGGTTTCTTATATTTATTTCTTTTCTTTGGCACGGTCTCCTCCTCCTCCTCCTCCTCCTCCTCCTCCTCCTCCTTCTCCTCCTCCTCCTCCTCCTCCTCCTCCTCCTCCTCAAAGAGCATTTCCGGTCATGTATTTGTTATAAAAGGACTACACTTGGGACGTGACATTATGTCCTCACCCTTTTTGTCTTTATAATCAAAAACCTCTTATTCTGACAGATTCCCTGGAAGCTATATCCAATGATCCTGAAAGAAAGTCTAACTGAATCCAATCCCGTTTGAGATCCTATGTATGTGTAGTTGTTGTTTTCTTGTTGTTTACTTGTTGTTCACTTTAGAACTCAAACATCCCGTTCAAAATGTGCATGTTTCTAAATGACGTGATCATTTTCTAATTAAGATGATTTCCTCACGAATGAAAGGGAATGCAGATCTGTTATCGTCTGATGAAGAGGTGACAGAACTCATAATTGGGCCAATTTCACTCTCTATCAGGGGTGTCAAACTCAAGGCCCGGGGCCCAAATCCGGCCCGTGACTTCACGTAATGCGCCCCCACAAGAGCTTGTAAATAATGTTTATTACACGGTTACCGATTTACAGAAGCACGTTGCCCATAAACTACATGTCCCACAATGCATCTCAAATTTGACTTTTTCTCATAATTTGACTTTTTTTTAATGTTGACTTTTTTTTCAGAATTTGGGTTTTCTTTTTAAATCATTTTGTGACATGCGCACTGAAGAGACTTGCAATTATTTGCGCGAGACTTCTGCTTTCAGACGTAGTTAATTATGAAGTTATTACCAATAATAATCCAATGCAGAGGCAATCATGTAATATAATACATTATTTTATATTAAATATTTATATATGTATTTTTATAGTCTTGAAGTTACAGCCGGCCCTTTGAGTGCAACCATAACGCTGATGTGGCGCGCGACACCCCCCCCCCCCCCGCTCTACATGATCAATGGTTATACATGTTATCCCAAAACACCGTGAATTAATCCGATTTTATGAACATCGTTAAAATTGACTTTTTAATGAAAACATGTTAAAAAAAAGAAAATTCTTAAACCAGTGAAAAATCAACATTTTAGGTTTGAATCAGATTCAATAATACCCAAAAATAACCCTTTAAATACAAAATCCCATGAAATAGTGTAACATAAATCTGGATTCTTAATTTGATGAAAACGATGAACCTTTAATAACCGCATCTTTGAAATGTATCCCCTCAAGTAGAGTAATCCAAAAGTCCATCCAGAATACAAACAGAAATCCTAATAATAATAATAATAATAATAATAATAATAATAATAATAATAATAATAATAATAATCAGATATAAAATCTTTCGGTTTGACTTTATTATTAAACATTAACCAGCTGCATGTTTGTAAGTGATTTAGTTTCATATAACAGCAAGACTTCCTGAAATGGTTTCTTTTAAATCTGGATTTTTCCAAAAGGCCATTCTTATAATAATCAGTAATAAAAACCTCTGAATTAACTCTCTATTTAACACATACATCATTCCGTCTCGAGGTCATATCGTTTCCTGATTATTAATACAGGTCTCAGGACTGAACATCTTAAATGTTTCCTTTGAATCTGGGTTTTCACCAAAGGCCTTCCAAACATCCTCTGAATTAACACTTAAGTCATTACGTCTTGAAGTCATTACTTGTATCTTATTTGTTTTAGTTTTATTTCTATTTGTATTCCACACACTATCTTATCTTCTCAGTTTGCTTTAACTCCAATATACTTGTTTTTAGTCTGTAAAGCAAACTGAGACAAACGTGATATTGGGCTACAAATAAAGCTTGATTTGATTTCATTTGATTTATTTAGTTTCCCGGTCAGTAATAATTATAATAATAATTATAATAATAATAATAATAATAATAATAATAATAATAATAATTATAATAATAATAATAATAATTATAATAATAATAATAATAATAATAATAATAATAATAATAATAATAATAATAATAATAATACCGGACTCGGGACTCACTTTCCCTGAAATGGTTGAGTTTAAATCTGGTCCAAAACCTTCTGAATTAACTCTCTATTTAACATAAGTCATTCCGTCTCGAGGTCATTTCGTTTCCTTTCCTAATGTCTTTAATAATACCGGAGCACTCACCTTCCCGCAGACCTCGCAGGTGAACACTTTGGGTTTGTTCCCGGGACACGAGCCTTGGATCCGGGCCGCCGCCGCCGCCGCGGAGCCTTTGAAGATCTTCTCGGTGAGGATGTGGTCCTTCATGTAGTTCTGGATCTGACTCTGACTCACCGGGTACCGGTCCGTCTGCTGCTGTAACCCCGGCTTCACGCTCTTCTCCGCCATGAGGGCTTTGTGGCGCGCGCTGAGCAGGTAGGAGGCCATGGGGTGCAGGTTCACGAGCCCGGGGGGCGCGCACCCTCCTGCTCCGGTGTCCCCGGTGCAGTTCAGGTAGCACACGGTGCCCATGGTGGGGAAATGGGACTGGTTCACGACGCGCGGCCGGAACAGCTTGTACTGCCCCGGAGAGGACTCATCCTGCGGGGGACCGTGCTTGTAGTTCAGCCCGAAACCCAGAAAGTCTGCCGGAGCCGCGAGAGAAGAGGCGTCAAAGTGTCCCGGTTCCAGCCCGGTGATGCTGATCCGGTGTCCGGTCTCATACCCGAGCGGCAGCAGCGGGATCATGCAGTGCAGCGGGGCCGGCTCGGGTTTCCCCGCGGGAGGAGCGGGCTGGAACCAGCTGGGGAGCGGGATTATCGACTTGGGCTCGGGCGTCCGGGCCATAATCCGGTCGATGGAGAAAGCGAGAGGTTTGCTGCCGGAGATGAGCGAGTCTGAGCCCGCAGGCTGGCTCCCAGAAGCCGGGGGGGAGCCGAGGATCCCCGCTGGGCGGCGGAGAGGACCGTCCATCACCGCCGCGATGAGAAGCTGCTGGAGGGGAAGGTCGCTCCTCACAGGCCCATCATCTGCTGGGGAACCCCCCCTCCAAAAAAAATCACCTTATCGTCCTTATCGACGGCAATCAGCGCGCGCGGAGAGCCGAGACCTCGCGGATCGTTAACCGTCCAGGAGGAGAGAGCAGGGAAAGTAGATAATTTGCTCAATACTCCGCTGTCGATTCTCTGCACTTGTCACCGCTGGATAAGAGGAGGAAGAGGAGGAGGAGGAAGGTCGTCCCTCACTTGGCAGGACTCCTGCTCAACTGGAAGGTATTTGGTAACTCCCAGGTCCCCTTGTGGCTTCGCGTGACATCATTTATTTCCTTCTTGAATCACGTAACGCGGGGGTCAGGAGCTGCGGAGGAGGTTTGGCCGCGTCTTGGCTCCTCTAACGCCAGCCCCTCTCACGCACGGACACACACGGAGCTGTCATGTGGCTGAACTTGAGACAGAACACGGATCGAGATGTTGAACAGGAAATGGATTTAAAGACATCGATCTGAGCCTGGGTGGGCTTTGAATATCACACTTTGACTCGGAGCGTTTTTTGTCTTCATCCTTTTATTTTTTTACGCTCATGATTTTTGGACGCGCAAACAAACACGCCCACGACAGAAAAGGCTCTCTGTAGACTTGTGTGTATTCTGAAGAAGCAACCTGAGAAATAACAGTTAGCTGCGCTTTCTTATCTCGTCTCCTGCATGCTGTCTTTTTTTGTTTTGGATGCATTTGGCTCTTTTACGCGCATTTACGCATCATGTGAATAAATAACACGATGTGCGCAAACCTTCATCCTTCCAGTGATGATGATGAAGAGTGAGCTGAAGCTAATAAACAGGATTTATTGTTACATTGTGAACATTAGATGGACAGAAAGGGCCAGACACGCGAAGCAGGAGATACACATAATAAAGAATACGTGTGTCCGGTATTTGTTTTGTGTTTCTGAAGCGGGTGTTTCGTTATTGTAAAAAACACAAACAACAGATTTTAAAATATAGATTTTCACTTTTCAGTTAATCTGATAAAGCCTGAGATTATTATTACTCATTTATATTATTCTGATTTGTACATTTTTGACGGTGAGACAATGACTGGAAACGATCGGAAGGATTTGTTAAAATATCAGAAGCGAGTAAAGATTTTTAAAATAAAAAACCAAAAAGTGAACATTAACGTCCTAAAATGAAACTGAATGACCCTTCAATAGCAATACAGCAAACAGAAACCACGATGTCTTAAAAAGGCAGTATTTAAAATAGTAAGGATATATATTTTTGGCGTATCAATCTTAAACGAATGCAGTTTGTAAAAAACATTACGGTGGTATTTTTTATGAAGGAATGTGAGATGTAAGACTTTAGTATTTCTACGGGACGCTTGAGGCTCAGAGGTCATTTAAAACATTTAAACACATTCTATAAAATACTCGTTTGGCAAAAAATACAATCATTATTTTGTCATCCAGCAAATAATTGATAAGCCTTCAGAATACCAAAAAGCTCTTTATTACGAAAGGCCCTCGTTGTTGCAGGCCTTCCGTGTTCATTCTGTCCTCCTAATGTTCTATAAATAATAACATGTTTTATAATAATTATATTAATGCATCTGTAGATTTTAGCATAAGCGTAATTTTTAACAACTAACCCCCGTGTTGACATCCATTAATGAAGGATAACGACTTGATACAATAATGCAGAATTGAGATTATATGACAGGTGATAACTGTTGACAAATACCTACACATATTAACTTACAATGTCCTTAAACCTGCCTTTAACTTATAAAGCACTTATCAATAAAGGGAAATTAAAGTGTTGCCATTATTGCACACATTTAAAGATACAATAATAATATAATGTTTTTTTGGCAGTAACAAAAGGCATTCAAAGATCTTATTGCATGAAGATGTGTCATCAGAAAACCACTTAACAATGAGGGAGTGGAATAAAGGTAATTCAATATGTGAGGTATAATTAAGAAACATGTTATATGTGTACATCGATGCAATTCTGCACAACACGGAAATAAGAGTTATATGCAAACAGTAAAAGAAAGTGAATTATCAAATTATTATTGACAGTGATGTGTCTTTGTTCTGCAGAGTAATTATCTCCTGTTGAATTAATTTATATATTAATATGAATTAAAATATTTGTTTTATTGTTTTTTTTAATCTTTCAGTTTCATGTTTAAAAAAATAAATAAATTATAATAATAATGATGAACAAAACCTTTTTAAAATCTGGATGAAAAATGTGATGTTCATTAGATGTGTTTCTCTTCACTGGAAGTTGAAACCTATCACAGCCTTTCTATTGAAACTATTATTATTGTAATTAATTAATAATAAAATGTCCTTGCTCTGTTCGTGACGCGGCGGCGGGAAAATGTGCGATGCTCATTTTAATGAGGAGAGAAAAGGAAGCTGATGGACGGCAGCCAGCGACAGTTTCCAAAGGAACAGAAGCCCTTAAAGAAAACCCTTAAACCTGCAAGATTAAAGGGTAATGGAGAATAAGACCTTCTTTAAGAGGAAACAGAAAACAAAGTCTTAAAGAGTCCTCTCCTGCTGATGTTCAGGTGTATATCAGTATGTAGCGTCTCTACTTTAAAGAGTCCTCTCCTGCTGATGTTCAGGTGTATATCAGTATGTAGCGTCTCTACTTTAAAGAGTCCTCTCCTGCTGATGTTCAGGTGTATATCAGTGTGTAGTGTCTCTACTTTAAAGAGTCCTCTCCTGCTGATGTTCAGGTGTATATCAGTGTGTAGTGTCTCTACTTTAAAGAGTCCTCTCCTGCTGATGTTCAGGTGTATATCAGTAGTGCTAAGTGTCTCGCTATCAGTTTAAAGTAGTCCTAGTCTCCTGCTGATGTTCAGGTGTATATCAGTATGTAGTGCCTCTACTTTAAAGAGTCCTCTCCTGCTGATGTTCAGGTGTATATCAGTAGTGTAGTGTCTCTACTTTAAAGAGTCCTCTCCTGCTGATGTTCAGGTGTATATCAGTGTGTAGTGTCTCTACTTTAAAGAGTCCTCTCCTGCTGATGTTCAGGTGTATATCAGTATGTAGTGTCTCTACTTTAAAGAGTCCTCTCCTGCTGATGTTCAGGTGTATATCAGTATGTAGTGTCTCTACTTTAAAGAGTCCTCTCCTGCTGATGTTCAGGTGTATATCAGTATGTAGTGTCTCTACTTTAAAGAGTCCTCTCCTGCTGATGTTCAGGTGTATATCAGTATGTAGTGTGTCTACTTTAAAGAGTCCTCTCCTGCTGATGTTCAGGTGTATATCAGTATGTAGTGTCTCTACTTTAAAGAGTCCTCTCCTGCTGATGTTCAGGTGTATATCAGTATGTAGTGTCTCTACTTTAAAGAGTCCTCTCCTGATGATGTTCAGGTGTATATCAGTATGTAGTGTCTCTACTTTAAAGAGTCCTCTCCTGCTGATGTTCAGGTGTATATCAGTATGTAGTGTCTCTACTTTAAAGAGTCCTCTCCTGCTGATGTTCAGGTGTATATCAGTATGTAGTGTCTCTACTTTAAAGAGTCCTCTCCTGATGATGTTCAGGTGTATATATAAAGGGAACATTGTTTGAATCCATTAACGAGTGAAAAGGCTTTTATATTTAGATCCGAGTGAAAATAACATGAAGGCATATTAAAAGCAGCTTGATCCAAATTCATAAAATATAAAGGAAGGTTTGATTTGATTAATTAACGACTGAAAACTGCTTTTAAATTCCCTTCAGAGCAGGGGTGTCAAACTCAAGGTACGGGGGCCAAATCCGGCCCGTGACTTCATTTCATGTGGCCCCACAAGAGCTTGCAAAGAATATAATGTTTATTTTACGGTTACATGCCGATTTACAGAAGCACGTTGCCCATAAACTACATGTCCCACAATGCATCACAAATGTGACTTTTTTTTCCAGAATTTGGCTTTTCTTTTAAAATCATTTTCAGACATGCGCACTGAAGAGACGTGAAATTATTTGCCCTAGACTTCTGCTTTCAGACGTTAATTATGAAGTTATTACCCGATCCGATAATAATCCAAAGCAGAGGCAATAATGTAATATATAATGCATACTTTTATATTTATGAAATATTTAAATATGTATTTTTTTATACAGTCTTGAAGTTACAGTCGGCCCTTTGAGTGCAACCAAAACGCTGATATGGGCCGCGATCAAATGAGATACAAGTGAAAAGAACATGAAGGCATTTGAAAAGCAGCTTGAAGGAATAACAGTAGGGATTATTCGTACCATCAATTAATGCTTCAGTGTAAAAATCCAAGGAAACGTCTTCAAATCAAATTTTATTAAATTGCTTAAAGCTTCGCAAAATTGCAAATTTCCTCCCAAAAATAATATAATTGCTCTGGATTTGTCTAAAATAAACTTCAAGTACCCTTGATATAAAAACAAACCAAAAGATGAAGAAGAACCTATTTTGACAGAGTGAAAAACTAGAAAAAACTCAAAGGGAAATCAGAACGCCGCTAAGGACAAATGTCCAAGTTTAACACATTTTGAAAAGTACTTTTCCATCCCAAATGTGTGTTAATCCTCGGCCGATGCCACTCGTCCACCCATTCTCGTGAACATCAGGCAGTCGTTAGTTTTATCCTGCAAAGACAGACGAACCAAGAACAGCATCCTGGCGAAGACCACGGCCGTTTCTTCCTATAGGTGGACTGTGCAGATTCCCCCCGCGGCCACTAGGGGGCCCCCAAGATGAAAGTTCAGATTCAGCCTCAATATATTTGGGGAGAATTAAAATGAGCCGTCTTTATTTGTAGACAGCCGAGCCCCCTCCTGTGTTCGGTGAAGATATGCTGACGAATCAAATGTAGGATTTAAACACAACTAAACTGCAATGATAGCAAAGCTGTGGCTTGGGTTTTTGGGGATCAATAAAGTCCAAATCATCGTTGGGCTGTCAGCCAATGAGTGACGTCTGAGGAAGATGAAAAATGTAAATTATACATTAAGAAAATGCTGCATCTCTTGCATTCATTGACGGAGAGGAGCCTTACCGTTTACCTTTTTAATATCATTTGTTGTAAGTTTTGATTGCTTGGTTTTGGTGAAATTAGCCTGTTTTCCTCTTAAAGTGCAACAGATTGATGCGTCTCCACAGACAATCTTAAAGGCTTCCGAATCCCCCATTGTGGTTAAAAAAGTGTAGGCGGTGTGTGGCGCAGTGGTCTAGTACGTTGGTGTTGGGGTCAGAGGGGCACAGGTTCAAACCCCACTGCAGTCAGCACGTCGTTGTGTCCCTGAGACACTTCACCCCAAATTGCTCATGTGGGGATTGTCCTCAGTGTTGAGTATACTTTTATACAAAGCGAGTAACATGTAATGTAATGTACAAACTAGGGCCCCCCAAACAGCATCATAGGGCCCCCAAACAGCTAGAAACGGCCCTGGTGAAGACAATAAAAAACCCAAGTGAAAACACAGGTGCTTTAAAAACACTTTTAATAGTGACATTTAGACACCTGAACAAAACAGGTGCACAATAAGACGATATAAATATACTTCTTCATATAGTATTTTTGTCCTTTAGTTGTTGTCCTTGGAAACGGCACTGACACACACGGGATCTGGCCGCTGAGCAAACGGCAGCTTGTTAAATACGGTCTTTTTTTTTCAACGACACGCAAACGGACGGCAGTGAGTGAGAAACATCCGGGATGATCTGTTAAAAAGTCCCGATGTTTGCAGTTCGTCGGAACGTTTCTAAGACTTTGATCGATGTTGGACGCGATGCCGTACGACCGTATCACCTCGACAGCTCAACATTATTCTTCACAACAGTAAGTTTCACGATGAACAAAAACTACATCAACATGTAGTCGTGATTCTGGATCTCAGAGAATTTCAACCTTTTGTGAGACTTTTTGTTTGTAGACCTGCGGAGATTTGTTTCCTGATTCGGTCCGTTTCACAGTTTCCAACGACTGGGGAAATATTTCATTTTTTTGCACGTTTCACCACCTGAGGCACGAGAGTTCCGAAACTACCGCAGAGCAGCAACATATCAAGAGCTTGGAGTCGACTCCTCTCCTGCTGATGTTCAGGTGTATATCAGTATGTAGTGTCTCTACTTTAAAGAGTCCTCTCCTGCTGATGTTCAGGTGTATATCAGTATGTAGTGTCTCTACTTTAAAGAGTCCTCTCCTGCTGATGTTCAGGTGTATTATATCTAGTATGTGGTAGTTGTCTCTACTTTAAAGAGTCCTCTCCTGCTGATGTTCAGGTGTATATCAGTATGTAGTGTCTCTACTTTAAAGAGTCCTCTCCTGCTGATGTTCAGGTGTATATCAGTATGTAGTGTCTCTACTTTAAAGAGTCCTCTCCTGCTGATGTTCAGGTGTATATCAGTATGTAGTGTCTCTACTTTAAAGAGTCCTCTCCTGCTGATGTTCAGGTGTATATCAGTATGTAGTGTCTCTACTTTAAAGAGTCCTCTCCTGCTGATGTTCAGGTGTATATCAGTATGTAGTGTCTCTACTTTAAAGAGTCCTCTCCTGCTGATGTTCAGGTGTATATCAGTATGTAGTGTCTCTACTTTAAAGAGTCCTCTCCTGCTGATGTTCCAGGTGTATATCAGTATGTAGTGTCTCTACTTTAAAGAGTCCTCTCCTGTGATGTTCAGGTGTATATCAGTATGTAGTGTCCCTCTACTTTAAAGAGTCCTCTCCTGCTGATGTTCAGGTGTATATCAGTATGTAGTGTCTCTACTTTAAGAGTCCTCTCCTGCTGATGTTCAGGTGTATATCAGTATGTAGTGTCTCTACTTTTAAAGAGTCCTCCTGCTGATGTTCAGGTGTATTATCAGTATGTAGTGTCTCTACTTTTAAAGAGTCCTCTCCTGCTGATGTTCCAGGTGTATATCAGTATGTAGTGTCTCTACTTTAAAGAGTCTCTCCTGCTGATGTTCAGGTGTATATCAGTATGTAGTGTCTCTACTTTAAAGAGTCCTCTCCTGCTGATGTTCAGGTGTAATAGTCTAAGTAAGTGTAGTGTCTCTACTTTAAAGAGTCCTCTCTGCTGATGTTCAGGTGTATATCAGTATGTAGTGTCTCTACTTTAAAGAGTCCTCTCTTGCTGATGATCAGGTGTATATCAGTATGTAGTGTCTCTACTTTAAAAGAGTCCTCTCTTGCTGATGTTCAGGTGTATATCAGTATGTAGTGTCTCTACTTTAAAGAGTCCTCTCTGCTGATGATCAGGTGTATATCAGTATGTAGTGTCTCTACTTTAAAGAGTCCTCTCTGCTGATGTTCAGGTGTATATCAGTATGTAGTGTCTCTACTTTAAGAGTCCTCTCCTGCTGATGTTCAGTGTATATCAGTACTGTAGTGTCTCTACTTTAAAGAGTCCTCTCCTGCTGATGTTCAGGTGTATATCAGTATGTAGGTCTCTACTTTAAAGAGTCCTCTCTGCTGATGTTTCAGGTGTATATCAGTATGTAGTGTCTCTACTTTAAAGAGTCCTCTCCTGCTGATGTTCAGGTGTATATCAGTATGTAGTGTCTCTACTTTAAAGAGTCCTCTCCTGCTGATGTTCAGGTGTATATCAGTATGTAGTGTCTCTACTTTAAAGAGTCCTCTCCTGCTGATGTTCAGGTGTATATCAGTATGTAGTGTCTCTACTTTAAAGAGTCCTCTCCTGCTGATGTTCAGGTGTATATCAGTATGTAGTGTCTCTACTTTAAAGAGTCCTCTCCTGCTGATGTTCAGGTGTATATCAGTATGTAGTGTCTCTACTTTAAAGAGTCCTCTCCTGCTGATGTTCAGGTGTATATCAGTATGTAGTGTCTCTACTTTAAAGAGTCCTCTCTTGCTGATGATCAGGTGTATATCAGTATGTAGTGTCTCTACTTTAAAGAGTCCTCTCCTGCTGATGTTCAGGTGTATATCAGTATGTAGTGTCTCTACTTTAAAGAGTCCTCTCCTGCTGATGTTCAGGTGTATATCAGTATGTAGTGTCTCTACTTTAAAGAGTCCTCTCCTGCTGATGTTCAGGTGTATATCAGTATGTAGTGTCTCTACTTTAAAGAGTCCTCTCCTGCTGATGTTCAGGTGTATATCAGTATGTAGTGTCTCTACTTTAAAGAGTCCTCTCCTGCTGATGTTCAGGTGTATATCAGTATGTAGTGTCTCTACTTTAAAGAGTCCTCTCCTGCTGATGTTCAGGTGTATATCAGTATGTAGTGTCTCTACTTTAAAGAGTCCTCTCCTGCTGATGTAGGTATCAGTATGTAGGTCTACTAAAGTCCTCTGATGTCAGGTGTATCAGTAGTGTCTCTACTTTAAAGAGTCCTCTCCTGCTGATGTTCAGGTGTATATCAGTATGTAGTGTCTCTACTTTAAAGAGTCCTCTCCTGCTGATGTTCAGGTGTATATCAGTATGTAGTGTCTCTACTTTAAAGAGTCCTCTCCTGCTGATGTTCAGGTGTATATCAGTATGTAGTGTCTCTACTTTAAAGAGTCCTCTCCTGCTGATGTTCAGGTGTATATCAGTATGTAGTGTCTCTACTTTAAAGAGTCCTCTCCTGCTGATGTTCAGGTGTATATCAGTATGTAGTGTCTCTACTTTAAAGAGTCCTCTCCTGCTGATGTTCAGGTGTATATCAGTATGTAGTGTCTCTACTTTAAAGAGTCCTCTCCTGCTGATGTTCAGGTGTATATCAGTATGTCGTGTCTCTACTTTAAAGAGTCCTCTCCTGCTGATGTTCAGGTGTATATCAGTATGTCGTGTCTCTACTTTAAAGAGTCCTCTCCTGCTGATGTTCAGGTGTATATCAGTATGAAGTGTCTCTACTTTAAAGAGTCCTCTCCTGCTGATGTTCAGGTGTATATCAGTATGTCGTGTCTCTACTTTAAAGAGTCCTCTCCTGCTGATGTTCAGGTGTATATCAGTATGTGGTGTCTCTACTTTAAAGAGTCCTCTCCTGCTGATGTTCAGGTGTATCTCAGTATGTAGTGTCTCTACTTTAAAGAGTCCTCTCCTGCTGATGTTCAGGTGTATATCAGTATGTAGTGTCTCTACTTTAAAGAGTCCTCTCCTGATGATGTTCAGGTGTATATCAGTATGTAGTGTCTCTACTTTAAAGAGTCCTCTCCTGCTGATGTTCAGGTGTATATCAGTATGTAGTGTCTCTACTTTAAAGAGTCCTCTCCTGCTGATGTTCAGGTGTATATCAGTATGTAGTGTCTCTACTTTAAAGAGTCCTCTCCTGCTGATGTTCAGGTGTATATCAGTATGTAGTGTCTCTACTTTAAAGAGTCCTCTCCTGCTGATGTTCAGGTGTATATCAGTGTGTAGTGTCTCTACTTTAAAGAGTCCTCTCCTGCTGATGTTCAGGTGTATATCAGTATGTGGTGTCTCTACTTTAAAGAGTCCTCTCCTGCTGATGTTCAGGTGTATATCAGTATGTCGTGTCTCTACTTTAAAGAGTCCTCTCCTGCTGATGTTCAGGTGTATATCAGTATGTGGTGTCTCTACTTTAAAGAGTCCTCTCCTGCTGATGTTCAGGTGTATATCAGTATGTAGTGTCTCTACTTTAAAGAGTCCTCTCCTGCTGATGTTCAGGTGTATATCAGTATGTAGAGTCTCTACTTTAAAGAGACAAAGGAAAGAGTTATTGATTGAAACGGAACCTTACAAATCCAAGCGTCCTTAATCTCTTCAGTCGATTGTTGCTGCCGTTGCTGTGGATTAAGAACATCGTTAAAAGGCGGCGAAGTCACGAAGAACTGTCGGAGTGTCTTTGAACAATAAGCTGCAACCATGACGACGGAAAAGAAACAACAGGAAGAAAATGCACTGATGGCCATCGCTGTACAAATTGACATCAATCAGAGTATGGCTGCGTGTTGAAGGGGGCGGGGCTTCCTGTCCTGCAGGTGAGTGAGCGAGGGAGGACAGGGATTGGTCCGTCAGAAGCCACGCCTCTTTTTGACTTCCTGGACATTCTCAGCAGTTTCAAGGCAATGAGCAAGAGGTTTTTTTTACTAGGACGTTCAGCCACGATGACTTTGCTTCACACTTCTTCATCTCCAACAGGGGTGTCCAAACTACAGCCTGAGTATAATCTAGTATTTCTTGCATTTTTATTACCATTATCTTTTTATTTCTGTTGTTATTCTGTTCTCGTACATATCATACTCGTGTATATAGACTTTTTCCACAACTTGTTATTTCGTACTTGATCATCTGTTGCATTGTGGGAGGAGCTCAGGTCAGAAGCCATCTCGACTCTGCAGCTTTGTGCCCATGACAATACAACCTTTGAATTGAATGATTTCTTCTCGTTCTGTAAAGCACGTCGAGCTGCTTTGTGCATGAAAGACTATAACACCCCTCGTTGTTAAATACCATATATATATATATATATATATGCCGTTAACTACTGTGCAATATATACCTGGCTGATAAATCCTCAGAACTTTTACAGATGTGTATTTTGTTTCTCTGTCTTTGGCTCTTTTCTGCTGTAACGACGTACATGCACCTTCCGTGGGACTCATAAAGGTATTCTGATTCTGAAAGGTTATATACAAATACACTTTATTATTATATTATTATTATGTGGACCTCAGTGATACAAGTTTGGACCCCCCTGATCTAGAACATAACTCAGTGTGATGGAAGGTCCTTCAGAGAGAGGATGTGTGTGTGACGGTATGATGTGTGTGTGTGTGTGTGTGTGTGTTCAGTCGTCCTCCTGGTCGCTGTCTCTCATGCTGATCCCCTGCAGGCCGTCTCCAGACTTCACGGCGGCGGTCGCCTCCTCCACCGTCAGACGGTTGTAGACGGTCTCGTAGCTCTTGTTGTTCAGCGAGACGTCCAGAACGCCCTGCAGCCGGAAGTCACGGTACGTCTTCTGATGGAGACAAGGAAGGAGACAAGGAAGGAGACAAGGAAGCAGGAGAAGGGAGGGAAAAGAGAGCATCTTAGAAATGCAGTTTGGAAGAACCTTAGCGGGAAGATTGAGTCTTAACATTGACTTATTGTACCATATATAGAGAAGACTCAATCATCATTCATTTATCATACAATAGAACATAACCCTGACCTGTGTGATAATATATAGATAGACTTCGACCTCTTCATCATTTACCAATTATAATACCGTTGATAATTCATTCATTCTTAACTTACAGACAATACATATGAAAATAAAATTGAAAAATAAAAATGGGGTACTTCATCTACCCGTCGTACAACATGTGGAAATGATCTGTCCTTTCTAACATCATTTATGTTATTGACTTATTGTACGACATACAGTATTGAAATTACGATATGTGGACATGACCTCGACCGGTTAAACGTATCTTACGATATATGGAAACATTCTTGAGAATTCCTACATTATACGTAAATGATCTTTTTCTTGTTATCGACTTATTGTACGATATACGGAAATGACCTCCACTAACACAGGAGGCTGTGGCGCAGTGGGCTAGTGCGCTGGTGTTCAGGGGAGCACAGGTTCAAACCCCACTGCAGTCGCTGTGTCCCTGGGCGAGACACTCGCCCAGGGACACAGCGACGAAATGAAATGATCCCTTTGGCCTGAAGTCTCTAAAAGTGGA
This sequence comes from Chaenocephalus aceratus, assembly GCA_023974075.1. NCBI lineage: Eukaryota > Metazoa > Chordata > Actinopteri > Perciformes > Channichthyidae > Chaenocephalus > Chaenocephalus aceratus. Next base: position 83,519 of record JAMFTG010000645.1, read on the forward strand.
AGGAGGCAGCGTCTGAGGAATGCATCGAGGAGGAGGGGGAGAGGGAGCTGCCGTGCTGCGTCTGAAAGGACAGAAAGCTCAAGGACAGAGTCTTTTATGTGTCGGGCCGAGGCGTCTAAAGGCTTTTTACCTTCAGTCAGAAGCCATTATGATTCCTGGTCTGTTTGCTTTCAAGTTAAACTCGCGCATCTCTGCACATTAGCAAACGATGAAAAGACAAAGCGTCTCCGTTGAGCTTTTTGTTTCCTTCCTCTTCTCTTCACGCCGCTGCTGCTTCAAGGACACTCCTCGTTGGATTCGTCCGTATTTTTCTCGTTGTTGTTGTTCTTCTTCAATGTCACTTCTGGCTGTTTTACCACGAATAAGACGTCATTTGAAGACGACGTTTTGCCAGCCTGAGGCTCTTTCACTGCCTTTCTTTTCGCAGCAGAGGAAAGGAGAGACTTGTGGGTGGAAAGTTAGAGAAACGTGCATTTCAGCGCCAACATCAGTTGGTCTGGACCCGGTTTCTGTTCTCTGTGGATCTTAAAACAGTTCGTACCTTAACGATCTTGATGAGTGTTTTCAGCTGGTAGACGTGCAGCTGCAGTTCCATTCTGTCCGCCAGCCAAACACACACCAACTTCACAGAGCTGCTGTACCATTGCTGTAAACAACAACAACAACAACACACTGATGTGGTCACATGGTGTTTCTGCGCAATTATGGATTATAACACACATTTTCAACTCATCCTATATATGGAATTCAAATCAACAATTCTTACGTTATCTCGTCATCTCATGCATGGACATGACTTAATGTACGATAAAGGAACAATTACTTTAACGTTATTGGTCCATCATACGACACACAACACAATCCTTTTTACGTTATCAATCGATTGTTTGATATATGAACACGAGCTCAATACTTTTCACGTCGTAGACATATCGTACGATAAATCGTGACTTCAATCGGACTAAATATGGACAATTGTTTATTGTATGACGTATGTAAATGACCTGGATAAGTTCTTACGTTATGGACAAATTGTACGATATACAGAAATGACCTTGATCGTTTTTACGTTATCGACCTATCGTCCGATATATGGACAACGAGTGATCAACGATAAAGGAACAATGACTAACACACAATATATAACCATGAACACAATCCGTTTACGTTATCAAATGATTGTTTGATATATGAACGTGAGCGCAATACTTTTCACGTCGTAGACATATCGTACAATAAGTCGTATAATCTTATGGTATGTTGACATGACCTCGATCGGACTACAAGTGGACGTGATCCGGATCGTTTTTATGTAAATTGTTTATTGTATGACGTATGTAAATTACCTGGATACTTTTTTACATTATATATACATTATCATTTTACAAATTATACGATATACAGAAATTACCTTGAGCATTTTTACGTTATCGACCTATCGTCCGATATATGGACATGACCTCAACCCTTTTTACCATAACGACTTATTTTATGTGTAAATGACCTGAATAATGTGTAGTTATAACTTATCATGTAATACAGGGGTGTCAAACTCAATTTCATCGCGGGCCACATCAGCATTATGGTTGCACTCAAAGGGCCGGTTGTAACTTTAAGACGATATAAAAATACATATAAATATATCATATATATAAAATAATGTATTATATTACATCATTGCCTCTGCATTGGATTATCATCGGATAGGGTAATAACTTCATAATTAAATACGTCTGAAAGCAGAAGTCTAGGGCAAATAATTGCAAGTCTTTTCAGTGCGTATGTCCCAAAATGATTTAAAAAGAAAAGCCAAATTCTGGAGAAAAAAGAAATAGAAATCTAATTCTGAGAAAAAGGAATTCTATGAAAAAATGCATATTTTGAAGAAAAAAAGACAAATTCTGAGAAAAAAGTCATATTTGAGATGCATTGTGGGACATGTAGTTTATGGGCAACGTGCTTCTGTAGCATGCAACCGTATAATAAAAATATTATATTCTTTGCAAGCTCTTGTGGGGCCACATAAAATGAAGTCGCGGGCCGAATGTGGCCCCCGGGCCTTGAGTTTGACACCCCTGATGTGATACATGGACACGACCTCAATGTTCGAGTACGATGATAAGCGATGACCCAAGTTGACACAAAGACATAATAAAGCATTTTCTTCAAAGCAAAGTGTCCGCGTTACGGTTTAATATCTCCTACCCTCAGGAGAAGTGAAAACATCCTGAAACTGACACAAAACAGACTTTTCACTTTGTGTTCGTAAAAGAAAGTTGATTTTATTCCTGTTCGCTTCCATCCATCTGACTTTAGAGAAATGGCAGCCGCACACCCTTTGAACAAGCTTCGACTTTGACAACGCAGAAAGTGGATTATTATAAGTTTGGAGTTTCACAATAAGACGCATTAAGCCAAAACCTTGATTTTTAACAGCCTTACCCTTTGGAGTGGAGTATCACAAGGGATGACACATGACCCTCGCAGGCTACCATACGTCTACAGGCTGAGTACAACACATTTCGCAGTATAAAGGAAGCGACTCACTCACAGAAAACGGATTTCTCATCGTCCTGAAAACATCGTCAAGCTGTTTTTGAAGTCAGAAAAGCGAGAGCGAACGCCTTGAGGAGTTTCTTTAAATATGCTTAAAAAGAACATACATAAAAACAACATGGTGGTGATGCTATTTTAGTTTATGGTTTGGGTTCAGAGTTCAGAGCTGTCTTTAGAAACACAGCGCTTCCCCACGAGGTCAAAGGATGAGCAGCATCCGAACGAGAGGGGGGGGGGGCGGTTCTGCGGCGAAACCCCTGAATGCAGCGTGTCGGGGTTCACGGCTCTGCGTCGACCTGACAAATAATCAGGTTCTTGCTTTGTACTTTTCATTAACCTCCCCTCCTTCACACCTCCCACCGCCCGGCGAGGACGCAGAGGGAAATTGCTCCGACACCGTAATGACCCGTGATATTCAGATCTGCCTCCACAGACTTCATTTCACACCGACACGCGCCGCAATTACCTTCCAATTTGAGAGATAAAAGCCGTGCAAAGGTTATTTAATGCACTTGACAAAAGCCAAAACACGCCCGTGATCATTCGGGGGCTGCGCAAATATTTGAATCCATTTATTGCGGGAGCGACACCGTCTCCGTTAATTACGTCAAAGTAATGAAGCGGTGTCGAGCAAAGCAGAATGGATGTGGACTTTCAATCAGAGGTCTGACGAACGGTGGGTTCGCCCTCAGAGGAAGCGTCCGTGTCCTTCGAAGGCTGGTGTTTGATGGGCTCCACGCTGGGAAGAGGAAAGGGGTTTCTGGCGCACTTTGAGATGCCACCGCTGTTTCCATAAGTCGTGCAGATGTGAGTATTTCTGCACTTTGGATTGCTTTGCCTCTACAGGTAATGTGAGCGAGCATTATAAGCGGCGAGCTGGGAGTGTGTGGGCTTCACTCTCCTGACTTATCTCATTTCCTCCTCAATGCGCTTTGTTTAGGAAACACTTCTTTGAGGCGAGCACCTTTTGACCTCTACACGTTATCAGTTTCCGCAGACACGCATTTCAATTTGGGCCACAGCAAATGTACATCCACACAATTAGCATCGCAATCAGTTGACTATTTATATGTATGGACTCCGACATAAGAGACAATACGTGTGCAGGAAAGGCACATCAATACTTTGTGTTTTCCTTCTCTGTGTTCAATGGAGTTCTACTTTCTTCGAGCGACAGTCAAGGAGGTTGTGAGCAGGATTACGAAAAAACGATGGTGCTAAAAAGTGTTGAGCTAAATAAAAAGACGATCAACGATGCAGCGGATCCGAACGCATGGGATCGAAACCCACATCGTTCTTTTACTAACGGAAACAGCCTCGTCTCTAACGGCGTGTTTCTTCTCATTTATTATTTCTGATGCTCCGTAGCAAGTCGCCCTGGATTTCACTGACTTGAAATCTCCGATATCAAAAGTCCCAACGGCTGAAACTGCGGCGACTTCAACGTATCTTAAAATGAAAGCAGCACTGAACGAATTGTTATTTAAATGTCCAACATTTTCCACATTTCATTAATATTAACGAGGCTTTAAACTCTGCCAGAGTCCATGGGTGTTTCTCAATGTCGAGGACGCTTGCTTGGTAGGACATGTCTTCCGAGTCACTTCCTTCAGAAGCGAGGCAAGAATCCTTCCTGGCATTCGGAAAACAAAGAGTCAAAAATAAATATTAAACAAGAATTCCACAAAGTTTTCTGATGGAGAAAACAAAAGACTGTTTTCCACAGCTGACGTTGACGTTGACTTCTTTCTGCGGATTGATATGACTGCACACAGTCCATTAATGCTCCTTAGCAACAGTCTGTTCTCCTTAGCAACAGTCTGTTCTCCCAAAAAAATCGAGGAATGTTGAAATTGACCAATCAGGATCGAGTGTTCAACAAAGCCATAATAAGTCATGTTTAAAATAAACGAAGAGAAGAATAAAGTAGCATAACATGGAAATAATCAAGTAAAGTTACTTTCCGCTATCTTGGTGTATCAGAAGAGACGTCCATTAAGGTTTCATTGCGGATGACGGATTCCTCCACCATCACTAATGTCTGCTCCTCCTCATTTCCTCCTCCTCTGTCGACACTAAACATTTCTAACGCTGCAGTTCGAGTCGCGTGCTAATCGCCGTGCTAATCGGCTCGCCGTGCTAACAGATGCTCGACCATGTTGAAATTACTGGACGACGTTTGCTGCTCCTGGGATGATTTCCTCCTCTACCCCCCCTCTCTACCCCCCCCCCCGATCAGTGAAACGTTTCTCTGAGTCTCTGGGAGGCGAGTAGCGGATAATCATCGGCCCGACGCTCGCCTCGCGCGCCGCGTTAGCTGTCGTGGAAATTGAGTACGAAGACGCTCCTTAATTGAGCTGATTAGAGGACGAGAGGGGAAACAGATGGAGGGTGTATGAGGGGGGGGGGCTGCATGGGTCTCGTCAGGAACACTTTCTACGTGATGGAGAGGAGAGGCTTCCTGCTGGTGCCACAGTAACGATGTCATTTAAACATCTCACACATTGTCAAGGCGTGGCAAAAAAAAACAGTCATTTTGTAAAATAATTAACTATTAAGTCTCTCAGTTTAAAAATGTATTATTATTATTATTTATAAGTCGTTGTCTTGAATCTGGTGAGAAACAGCATTTCTAGAAAATATCGATACAAAAGCAACAGAATAAATGTTGCACTGTCGTAAAAACTAAAGGGTATTTTATTGGATGGATAACAAAACGTCTCGTCTTTAACAAATTATTTATTTTCTAAAAAGAAAAACAAGGATGATGAAAATATTTGTAATTCTTTAAGGTCTTTTCCTTCATTGTTGAGCCAAGATATCACTTTTTTTTCTGTTGTCTGCCTTAAAAAAAATGGATCCAAAACAAACCAACAATAAAACAAACTTAAAATATTTGATCTTGTTGAAAAATAATAATAATATCGTTAAAGACTGAATCTGGGATTCTAGGACTTGAATCCACGTCTCGCTTATTTACGTTCTTTCACAGCCTGCAGGTTTGTCCTCTAAAACGCTTCATTAAGGTGATCTGGCTGCTAATGTGTGTGTGTGTGTGTGTGTGTGTGTGTGTGTGTGTGCATGAATTACACTCCTTATCCACACAAAGACGTTCCCTGGTGAGCACTTGTACACAAATAGATGGAGAGGCACATGTGAGCACACACAGACAACGATAAGAAAGTGTTTACAGACCCCCCCTCTCCCCCCACACACACACACACACACACACACACACACACACACACACACACACACACACACACACACACACACACACACACACACACACACACACACACACACACACACACACACACACACACACACACACACACACACACACACACACACACACACACACACACACACACACACACACACACACACACACACACACACACACACACACACACACACACACACACACACACACACACACACACACACAAACCTCCTGCTTGAAGAAAAGGCTCCATCATGAATTTGACTTGCTCAGACGCACGTAAACAAGACAATTGCATACCCATAATGCACCTGGCTGGAGGCCTGATGCTGCTGTCTCAACACAAGATTGACTTTCTGTGTGTGTGTGTGTGTGTGTGTGTGTGTGTGTGTGTGTGTACAGAGGGCCTTTAATGCTGTCTTGGTATCGGGGAATGAGGATGGAAGCAGCATTATTTGCACGATGGGTTCGTATAACATTTAATCATTTGGTCCTAAAATACGTCAGACCAGTTACAACCAGTAACATTTTCTTTTTGCTAAATCATATTTTTGGCGCAGAGAAGCGAAATGGCATGTCTGGGAATGTTACGTTGATTGGAGTGTGCGCGGCGTAACAATACACACACGTTAGTGTAAATCTGTTGGATTAGTTGTGTCAACAGCGCGGCGGTAGGAATGTTGTCGTTTGTGGAAATTTAGGACAAAAAGGAGAAGAGAATAAAGACTTTAAAGATGTCTTTGTTTACAGCCAAGAATATACAGGCTGTCAATTACGATTCAACACATCGGGATGAGTGTGTGTGTGTGTGTGTGTCACGTTGAAAGGCTGAGAGGCCCAGCGTCGGCTCCTCCTCGGTGCATGACTGGCTGCTTCTGAGCTCCATTAGACTCATTCCACACACACACACACACACACACACACACACACACACACACACACACACACACACACACACACACACACACACACACACACACACACACACACACACACACACACACACACACACACACACACACACACACACACACACACACACACACACACACACACACACACACACACACACACACACACACACACACACACACACACACACACACACACACACACAGAACCCTCAGGAGGCGGCGGGTGGCAGAAATCCATCGCGGCTTCGTGCTGCTAATGTGTCCGAGGCTCTGAGCCGCCATGTCCGCTGCTCTGATGCACGGCGGAGAGACGGGGCATGTTTGGAAATATTTTTATAAATCTGAATCCTGGAGAGAGGTGGTTTAGTGAGGAAGAGGGACGGTGTGGGATGGACGATGGGTGTTTAGGTGTGTGTGTGTGTGTGTGTGTGTGTGTGTGTGTGTGCAGAAGGCTCTCGTGGTTCCTAAGTGATAAACAGGTCAACAGAAGCGGTGTGTGTTTTCAGCTCACAGCGACCTGCTGCTGCGGCACAATGAAAGCTCTGAGAGAACACACACCTCGCTGTGTGTGTGTGTGTGTGTGTGTGTGTGTGTGTGTGTGTGTGTGTGTGTGTGTGTGTGTGTGGAGGTCTCTATCAGCAAGGTGGGCTTTCTAGACAGGCAGCTGCTGCGTATGAAAAGATCTGACGCAGTAAAACGTTATCGTCAACATGTCCTCCGCATTTGTTTTAAATAGTACAACATCGTTCTTTTTACAGGGCTTAGTTGGATACTCCATTCTGATTGGTCCATTTTAACATTACAGAGACTGCTAATTTCTGCTAACAGATCGTTGCTAAGGATACCAGACTGTTGCTAAGGAGGATCAAGTGTCTATTTGCAGTCCAATCAATCCACAGAAAGAAGTCCGGGCAATTTTACCATCCGCTCTGGATTAGCTTCCTGCTTCAGAAAACACTGGAATAGTTTTTGAATATCATTTTTATATTCGTGGAGAGCGGGAAACTCGTAACGGCCGCCTCGCTGCAATGATCCCGTGTTCTTCCTTTGCCCATGCCACGCCCTTTGGATTCGTCTCCAGTAAATCAGCCTTTCCTTTTATCCTGCTTAAAGCTAACTCCCTGAACAGAAACATGACTGCCTTGGTGAAGGATGCTTTAACTGGAGACAACATCAATTACAACTTACACTCAGGGTAAAGATAAGTGCGTTCGGTGTTTACCTGCAGCAGCTACGTGTGAAGCTGATATTTAATTGAGTCATTATTCACACAAACGCTACCTGTAAACATTGACGTCTTGTTTGTCACACGCTCGTAGCGGCTATTCAACTCGCTGCTGATTCGAAGGTTTACTGCAAACGTTGGTCGGTCCATCGGTCGCACGCCGCCATGACAGCGTTTACCGGCTTCAGTGCGAGATACAGCACAGCGCTTTCTGATCGTCAACTTGGGAGTGAAATAACAGCTCTTATGTGATCATGCCTGGGGAATACACTAGGGATGTAACGATATATCGAATATCGCGGTAAACAGATGTCTCAATACCGTCGTGAGACTGACTAAATCTACCGCGATTTAATAAAAACAAATTTATAATATATTTTTTTTTTTTTAAACCTTTCATTTAACCAGATGGTCCATTGAGATCATCGATCTCTTTCTCAAGGGAGACCTGTCCAACATGGCAGCAAGTAGGTTACAACATGAACAGAAAACAACAGATAACACAAAAGGACATGTATTTACAGGGCTACATGTACACACCTAGAGACATGGACAAGTACCAACAGTATATTTATATCTCTGTCAATAAGCATCAGCCTTCTTGGCAAACACTGTATTGTTGTTGAAGTGGTGGAGAGACAAGGCACAGTTTGACCCACTGCTGTCACCCATGGCCAAAGCATGTCTCTCTGTCCCAGCAACATCAGTACCGAGCGAGAGAGTTGTTTCCACAGCAGGGGATTTTGCAAACGCCCAAACATCCCAGCTTCTACCTGGAAATGTGGACGTGCTCATATTCCTAAAAGATAACCTTGATGACGCTGAGTGAGTGAGTTAGAGTTGAGTTACTTGAAAAACTAAAGTGAAACTTGATTTATTCGATTGCAGGGTCTGATTATTATATTGTTGACACTTTAAAATACTACTATCTTACTAAAATGCTGTACAAATCCGATTTATTATTTAATAACGAAAAAAAAATTAAGTAAAAAAAAAAAAAGAATTCACATTTTTTCCTTTATTTTTCAATATCGTGATAAATATCGTACCGTGGACTTTTATCGCGATATTATCGTACCGTGAGTTTTTGGTATCGTTACATCCCTAGAATACACTGTAACTGTTTTTGTGTCCTGACGTTTTGATTGGTTGTTAGCCTGTGGTTACACCAATCAAGAGATTTTAACGTTTTGTTTTACGACATTAAATACGTCAGCCATTTACGTCAGCATCATTAAAATGCTTTAGATAAACTTGATGTGTTGCTTCAAGTTAGATTTCTCGCATCATTTGACTTCTTTTAGTGATATTATCTCAGGTATAAACATCGTAAGTACAACGTTATTATAACCGGAAAACTCCAAAGTATGACCTAGGTTGCGGTAAACCGGCTGTGTTTCAGACTCACCTCGAACACCTTCTCGGTGTACAGCTCGTCGTTGACGCGGTCCCGCAGGATGTCCTGGTTCTGCCGGATGAAGGTGATGTAGGTGTCGGCCAGGTCCATGCCTGGTTTCTGCAGGAGAGAGGACACACACACCTGAAGAAGAACTGCAGGGAGGAGGAGGCAGGACACGAAGAACGATGTCAAACTACATGCAGTGCGTTCAGCCTGGTGGTGGAAAGGATCATGCCTGGCGTTCATCGTGCAAAGCTTCGTCCATGCTGAGCATCAATGATATCACACCACGGGAGAAGGTGATGATGGAACAAACCCCTGATGATGACGCCATTGGGAGAAACACAAGACAACACAACGAGAGTCCTGCGATAACTTCAGCTAGCCTCTATAACTCGACGCCGTGTCATTGACGGTTTCCTACGTCAAGAGACGGATATCTTACCGGGCTATCGGACCAACAAACATCAACCAATGGAGATTTAAAAAAATCCATCATAAAAGACATGCCAGACAAAACTACGGAGAATTGGTGATAACGTAAGCTCTTAAATAAAGTTTATAGCCAGTAGAAGAATACGTTTCCTCAGTTGACGCGCGCAGAAAGCAAACATTTCAATGTCAATGAAACAACTCGGTATTTATCAAACGCTGAAGAACGAGACGTGACGGTCTCATTGCGTCCCCACTGATCTGCGATACAATCACGAGGCCATGTTATCACGATAATCGGAGTAAAACTCAAACGTTAGCCTCTGAACTGGAGAAGGGAAGTATCATGTGGAAAATGGAAGTACCGTACTTTCCGGACTACAAAGCGCACCTGCATATAAGCCGCAGCAGCTAAACTGTCCGTCTGTCTTGCTCTCGTTCTGTCTCTCGGTTCCACTTTCACTTTGGCGCGCTACCTGTCTCGCTCTTTCCCGGCCTCCAGCTTTTCCTGCTGGAGCCCGCCGCTTAAAGGTGGCGGGCGCGGACCGGTCCTAGAGCCCGTAGTGTTAAAGGTGGTTAATTTTACCTGTGAAATCCATAGATTTAGGAGGTTCCCTAGTGGCCGCTAGCTGTACAAACAAAATGGGGGAAAAAGTCGCGGCGTATAGTCCGAAAAGTACGGTACTCAAGCACTGTTCTTAGGTACATGTACTTCGCCCACTGGCTTTCATTAAGGCAAACTCTGGTAAACTGTGAAAACACAACAAATGTTCAGCATCTCCCGCCGAGTGCCTGGTGAAAAGAAGAAGAACGTAAAACCACTTCCTCCGTGTTCGGAGCATCAAGAAGCCTCTGAAGTGTGTGTGTGTGTGTGTGTGTGGCTGGGAGAGGCAGCCGTGTGTGAACCTGCTCATTCACACTCCCTGTTGTCAGGGGAGATTACAACTGTAATGCTTATTGTAATTGCTTTGACATCTTTCACACCCGTTTTCTCTGAGCCGGCGTGCGTCCTTCCCCCCGGGGGGGCCGTTGTTCGGCTGTCAGATCCCCGTGGAAACACAAGGAAATGGAGCCTCGAAGAAAACCCAGAACCCTTTTGGCTTCACTTAGAAAGAGGCAGGTTGGAGGCCGATTATGAATTTGGGTTTGTAACCTTTCGCTCGTCTTAGACAACACTGAAGAAACTCGCACTGTCACATGCTAATGCTGGAGAGAAGAGCTGGAGCTTCAGTGCCTTCGCTTTGGGTTGAAGAGCAGAGGCGGCGGAGCGAACAGGAGGTTTACAGACGATTCCCCGCACATAAATAAAAAGCATATATGTACTTTGTCTGCTTCAAATAAATGTCGTCTCTTCAATGAAGAGCTGCCACCGTTAGTCGACCGACGGAAACTTTGATGAAAACTATATTGATAAACCTTCAAGACTTCAGACCGTTTCTTTTGAAAGGAATTTCTCAAGTAAACACGTATTCAATATCGAGCTGCAACCATTGGTCGACTGTCAGTACAATCCTCAACAACATTTTATCATGTCTTCATGTAATAAAATGCCGTCTCAGTTTTGCAAATATGGGGATTTCCTGCTTTTTCAGTTTGATCTAATATTAAAGTAAATTCGTTTTTCGACTGACAAAGCAGAACATTTAAAGACATTGATGTTTAAGGATCTGGTTTGGACATTTTCTCACATTTTATAGTCCAAACGATTCCTTTTATAAATAATCTGTAATGAAACCAATTGCTCGTTGCAGCCGTACACCAATGTTATGATTTCCGTTAAAGGCCTGGAACAGCAAGCGACAGGCTGAGAGCAGTCAGAGACGCTCAGCTGTGATTCAGACAGACAAGAAACCCTGCAGATACCAGAGGTTAAAGTGGGGTCACGTGGCTGCGAGGGCATCTGGAGTCTGAGTGTGTGTGTGTGGAAAGAGGGGGGGGTGTGGTGTGAGTGTATTGTTCAACCGGAGAGAGGAGGGGGAGGCTCTGTGATTGGCAGGCCTGTCAGAATCCCCATAAAGCTGGTGGATCTGAAGCCTGCGTGTTTCAGGGCTCGTCATGAAGCCTCTGATCGGATGCAGCAGACGCTTCCAGGTCCCGTCCACGATGATGCAGGGACATTTCAGAACCGTGTTTCAATGTCTGGGGGTTTCTATCCACAACTAGCGATTCCTCCTCATCAAGTTTCCCATGCCCACTTGAGACCCGAGAGGAGTTGCAGTGGTTTGTTGACGATTCAGATCTTCAGTATCGGTAGATAATCCGAGCCGTTATCTTGTTGCTCATTAAAGTCCGATTTATACTTTCAATGTCCGTGTGTCTGCGTTGGTCCGTTTATAATCCTTCTGATGCAAATGACTTCATCAGCCATGCCCATCAGTGACTAATCAAGAACTGTTCCCTCAGCAGAACTGTTCCCTTAGCGGAACTGTTCCCTCAGCAGAACTGCTCCCTTAGCAGAACTGTTCCCTCAGCAGAACTGTTCCCTCAGCAGAACTGCTCCCTCAGCAGAACTGCTCCCTTAGCAGAACTGTTCCCTTAGCAGAACTGTTCCCTCAGCAGAACTGTTCCCTTAGCAGATTTGCCGATACTGCCGTTAACAGCATGAATGTAACGCGTCTTTAAAGGAATGATGTGCCATTGAACTCCTGACAAACAACATATTGCGGAGGGTGGATCGGTGGGCACTCGTGGAATGACGTATTGAGTGTCTCAATTGTAGTAGGAATTACTGAGTACTGAGCTTTAGACTCTTTGACTCTACAACCTTTCCAATACTCGTGAGTCCTGAGCTTTGTTCCACTGACTCAAAGAAGATAATTATCCTTCACAACCTTTTTCCACCAGTGGATTCTTGAACTGCTAACACAACATGCCCATATGACCTTTTGGCAACAAACAAGCCTTAACCCTAAGTTTCCAATGTCGCGGAATAAAAACCTAAAGAACTAAAGATCGCCTTAGGCTTTGATTTATCAGATTTCCCCGCCAGCATCCCCAACCAGATTCAACCGATACCCAGGTGGTGGATAGTGGACATACAGCCGTAGATATGAGAGTAGAAATTCAGTCTTCTTTGGCCTCGTATGTTCTGGCACCAGGCCAACGAATGAACTATCCCTGGATCAATCGAGGTGCTTGCAAAGCACAGTCCATGACATGCACAGACTTGCCAAGCCAATGGAATTAGAAAGTTGTCTTCAATCTGCCAACTCTAGACATGACCAGAGATGGGGTCGTTACTAAAAAAAAGTAATATATTGCACAACTTCGTTACTCTCTACAAAAAGTAATTCGTTACTTTACTCGCAGGGCCGGCCCGCCCCTCCCTACAGGCAGATCACGCAGACTGCTAAAGTTCAGCTGAGCACGTACGAACTGCGCATGCGTGAGTGGCAATAACCCTCCTTACCAGCAGGCGGCAGTAGTGTGTATTCGTCATTCAAAACAGGCAACAACCGGAAAACAGAGAAGAAGAACAGACGACGTGTGTGATATAAATAAACAACAGCTATGTGCGTTAGCTTCACCTTAGCATGTGTTCTTTGCAGGTATTTGTTGAGGTTTGATTATGACTGATTTTAGAAAGTAACGAAGTAACGCGTGTCGGGGCAATGTTAGTAACTGTAGTGTGATTACTGAATTATAAAAGTAGCGCGTTACACTACTCCGTACCGACAAAAGTAATATTATTACACCCAACTCTGGACATGACTTTGCAGCGGATTAAGATAAGCAGGAAGACTCCTGTCCAAGACTACACTACAGATAATAGCTGATTAGCAATTCTAACATTGGCAGACGGGGAAATTAGAACTCGTTATTATCGTTCAATAAGGAAAACAGTGAAAGTTAGCTTTATTAAGCAAGATGCTAAACTGGTCGTAACGGGTTTGCCATCGGTTGCTGTGAAAGCAAGTTTGAGGCTGAAGTACGGAGAGGATCAGCCGAGGAATAACCAAACCTTCATTTATTCTACAGGCCTTCTTGGCAAAGAGGATGGATTTCATGTTTCTAAACCGGGCGTGTTTCAGGTGAGACAAAACATTGACTTGTCAACAGAAGGAAATCAAACTTGAACTCTACGACCCTCTGACATCTTAGTTCTAAAAAGAGAAATCTAAATGCTGCTTTATGAGATGATATTTTAAACAACATTGTGTTTCCTACTTTTTACCAGATTTGGTTTGGAGGGAATTGATTAGCCTGCACATCGCTGACCTCGACCGCACCCACCACTCTCCAACAAGTACGGGAGGAAGGAGGAAGGGAGATCAACTTTTAAAAACGTATCCGCACAAGTGTGAACAGGGTCAGAGCAGGGGAGAAATCTGTAGTGCAACATTCCTGATTGTGTGTGTGTGTGTGTGTGTGTCACTGGCAACATATTACTGCCCTTGTTGTCACTGGAGACATCAATTTCCCCTTAAGGCTTAGTCTCAATCATTTACCTCTCCTTTCTCTCGCTCAGACGAGGTGACAAAGCGGCGTGACAGATCGGAGACGCCGGCACAGTTCCAGCCACTGAGATTAAGACTTTAACACGAAGAGGAAAGAGAAAAAACAAAAGATACGAGCGGCTCGGAGCTCTTGTCACGCTCTGCCCTCTCTTTCTGTTCGGTCTTCTGCACTGTAGCCAAACACCAGTAATCCCCTCCGCCGCGGGATAATGGCCACCTGGATGCCCGTCAACATTTGACAACAACGAAGGAAGAAAACAAAATAGAGAGTGTAAAATGAAGACGTGTTCGGATGCAGACGGGGAGGGGTTTGCCCGTTGATAATGAGCGGTTTGCGGGTGAGGAGGGGGAGGCAGTGAAGTGCCAGGTAATCACACACTGTTACCGGCCTCCTTTCCTGCCCTGGATTCCTTTCTGCCAGGTGCACGGTGCGTGTGTGCACGTATGAGTGCTGGCACGGCACGGCAACAAGACCCGATATTATCCAAAATAACCTGGGAACAATGTTTATGATGCCGGTTGGATTAGCTGTGACTAATAATAGATTCCACTCACTGTAAATATCCATCAGCAGTAATATTACAACAAACAGCCTTCAAAAAACCGGCTGATAAATATTGAATATTTGATTATTAATGAAGAGCGACAGAACATATTTTAACAAGAAGAACCAGATCCTTTTTGGGGTATTTTTGATGCTTAAACAATAATGAAAATATACATTTGCTAGTTTTCTGTTGATCCTTTATGGGTGAATTTGACATTCATTAAAATAAATTGCTAAAAGATTCTGAACACAAGATATATTGTTTTTTTTCAAAGCAAATATTCTTTTAGCTTTTGTTTGCAAATATGTCCCAAAGTGACTTGTATATTTCACACGTTAAAGGGTTTTAGGTTAACCTTTTGGACTTAGGTCAAATGTATTTCTTGGAAAGGTGAACAATTTAATTTCAAAGGTGTTCAAAATGTTACATGTGATTTTAATTGTTTCCACACCTCACACGTGATTCCGTCTGATATTATGGCCAACTCGATAACCCCAAATGTCACCAAGTGCTCCGGCCCCAGCTGTTTAAGTCACGCTTTAGTGTCCCCTGATATAGCGTTTGGTTTCTGGTGCACTTCTAGTAAATACGTTTCTTAAATTGCATGTGTTTTGGCACAATTGCATTTTTATATTTGCATCGTTTCTGAAGCTGTGCGTTTCCGTTAATGGCAATGTTTAGGGCCGGTGTAGCGCGTTTGCTTTACCGTAGAAAACATTAATACAATAACATTTAAACAACTGGTCAATTTACACCAAATTAAAACAATTATAAAAGGTATAAAACCTGTGAGTTGTAACCAAGGCTCAGCTTAACCACTGAACTATTTCATCATTATGAATGTCCTTTTTGTGGTGGAATAAATAAAAAATTAGCGTTAAAAAAAAGCTGTAAATCACTCGTATTGTAAGTCAAATATAAAAGGCATAAATACATCAGTTGCATTTGTTCGATAAATAAAAAAACAGGTATTTCCCTCATTAAATACAGAGAAATAAAAGTCTCTAAATTGAAAACCCTCGGGGGGGCAAAGCTTCCTGTTTTTGTGAAAAGCTGTTGGGGGCGGAGCCACATCAGAAGCCCCGCCCACCTGCTCACCACCTCACCTGGGATTAAAAGAGGATTACCCGCGTCAGGTTCCCTCCACACAAAAGACCAAAAAGGCCAAGGTAGCGGTTACGTTATAATTTCAGGGGAGAAGGGAAGTCTGGACGGGAACCAGAGAGCATGATGGGATATGTGGGCGGGGCCGAGGATTAAGGAGGTGAGATGTTGTTGTCAGCTGTTCCGTGACTCAGAGTTTCTCACATCTGAGTTTCAGCCCCTGTTTTTTTAGCAAAGGCAACTTCAGATAAAGTGAATACATCATCCTAATATCACTTTACCATGTCCTCCATCCTAACAGAGCTTTTCACGAGGATGGCAGAACTCTGAAGGACATCAAACGTTCTTCTGATAGCACGAATATCAACTTCTGTTACATCTAATTTAGAGCTCTCAAAATAGTCTTCAGAAACATTTCATTTACAGCCAAACCGCTCGGAGCAAGGAAATGCGTTCCCTTTCCTCCTTCTTCTTCTTGTAGTCACATCGCTTTTGGATTGAAGCCTGAGAGGTTTGAATATCTTTAGTCCCAGTGGACGCTTTTAAAAACAGCCAGCATTCATAAAAGCGAACAATGGGAGAAGTAAGAATCTCGGAGGAATTGTTAATCGCTGCTTTAGGAAATGAGCGGTCACCATGATCTAATTGTGGAGATAACCCACTCTCTCCTTCACACCCTGAACGCCTCGTCACCTCCACACTTTAACTCCTCTGATCTCTGCCCGTTCGCCGCCGCTCATTAAACGCTTTGCCGCCCACAAAGCGACACCTCAGCAAAACACATCTCCAAGGACGAGAGTGCAATTAATTAAGACTTGTTGTGTGATCTTTGGCTCGCAGTAAAAACCCTCTTTCTCTTCCACACACGTGAAACACGGCACGATGAGCGAATGCAAAGAAAGACGCTTTGCATTTCTCTCCGCTCGGTTCTTCCACTGAAAGCGCACGGAAACAGTGATATGGGGATAAAAAGGATGGACAGGGTGAAGAATAAAACAGCGGGACTCACGGGGACCTCCACATACTTGGCAGCTGCTTTCACCTTTCAGAGGGGGGGGGGGGGGGGGGGAGGAAGGGAGACACTGGGGTCAGCGGAGATCTGGTTTCCAGCAAACAACAGGTTTCCTCAGAGTCGGAGAAAGAAAGCGCGCTGTGTGTTGGCGGGACAGAAAGGTACTCACTGTGAAAGAGAGGATGGAAGAGAAGAATGTGCCTTCGTCGTATCTGGAGAGTTTGGAGAGGACGCCGTCTAAAACAGCGGCGAACTGCAGAGGGGCAGACACAACGACCGTTAATGCTCTTACTCTGCCGTCACGGGGACGCGTTTCCACCGGATCTACCGTTACTGAGATTTGAGAAACTGAAACAAAGCAGTCAGAATTATTTGAGAATTTCTCTTAGAGTTTATATCGTTTTTTTAGGGCAACAAAGCATCATTTAAGATACAGTAAAGAAAATACACGTTTTATTAGAAAATGTTATTTCTATAATGAACGATAAATCCAATTTAATAAACCTTGACCACAACAAATAAAGCCGTAAATAAAAGAAAACATTATTAATATTATTATAATATTAATAATATACTGATAATAATAAGACAAATAGAAAATGAACAAATGGATACATGTGATTTAATATCAGAATAAAAAGTGACCAACATTATAATTTAATTATTAATTATATTGATTATAATACAAATTATGAAATAAAGCAGAACTTTCACAAATTAAAAAACATTCATAAGAGTGTCATAGAATATGAATATAATACATGTGTCTAATAACATGTTCATTACAAGCAAAAAAGGAACGGCTACGGAAAAATGAAATCAGAATAGAAAGTGTTAAATCTATCGTCTTTTCTGTGAGGCTTTAAAAGAAGAAGAAGTGGAAAAATAAAACATGTCTCGAAAGAATAGAATAATAACTAATGAACAAAAAGAAGTGCACGTGTGACCCCACCCGCCTGCCCGGTGTAAACAGCATGAGAGGATTTGATTGGAAAGAAATGTACCTTTGTGACCAGGGAGGAAAGCATGTCTTTGAACGCCTCGTCGATCAGAACATCGATTTTGGAGTGGTATTGTTGCTTGGGGGGAGGAGGGGGGGGGGGGAGGAGGGGGGGAGTGGGGGAGACAAAAAGCAATATTTTATTATTTCTAGAAAGACACACAAAACGTCAAAGTGACTCCTCGCCTCCTGAGACAGAAGTACAGCTTTGTCTGTTCTGTAAGAGACAGAAAGGAGAAACCTACAATGAACATCAAGTCTCCACACACACACACACACACACACACACCTCCCGTGACAAACCTCCCCATCCGTGCCCCTCCGCTGAGTTAAGCAGCTAATAGGACCATTCAGCGTCTGAATGACATTCCCGTCCGCGCTGGAAAAAGCGAAGGAATCTGAAGGATACTTTTTGTGCGTCTCCCTACAATTAGAGCAGCCTTGTATTGCTCTAAAGCACCGGTCCAGCTGCGAGGACCAAAGGCTCACACAAGATTCAATTAATCCGCCATTTCATGTCTCGTTTGGCCCCCCCTGAAAACATATTCATGGCACCTTTTCCCTTGAAGGATAAAAAATAAAAAGGCTGGGGCTGCGGGCTGAATGGCGGCAGCAGCAGGGGAGTTCATCTCTGGGCGACAATGCCCTTTCACTGGCCGTCTAAAGAACACCCAAATTAAAAATTTCAATCAACAAAGCGAACAGATCGCTGACAAATTGCGGGTCCTGTGAGGTCAGAGCCGACAGCCCTCGTTTGGCCCCCCCCCTCTCCACAAGTCCGCAAAATGGCTTTCAGCGCCCATCTTCCTGCTTTTTCTTCTTTCCTCAATTAACGTCGCTGCTCTCCCCCCCCCCCCCCCCCCCGTAAGACCGCAGAGAAACAGTTTGGTCTTTGCCGCTTCTCCTTCAGCTCTGTGAGATGTTTTAGATTCTGCAACCGGGTCACACACCCCCCCCCCCCCACGCCGTCGCTATTCAAATCACCTCAGCGACAAAAAGACAGCACACTCATTAGCATGTTCGCTGATTACCGCAGTGTATACAAGCAGAACTCATGAATCCGGGAGTTTAGCGTCCGTATTGAACTGTCGAGAGCAGACGGTTCAGTCCCGCCTGTTGAGCTGGAACAATCTGGAAGCATTCTGAGTCAAAGCAAGAGGTGTGATCGAGGAGCGCCGGAGGATTCGCTGCAGATGGACGCTCGATCGCGGCTAGTTGCAGAAAGACTGACCGCACTAGAGGTCTGCCGTGACGTCTCTGAGAGCCTTCAGACCGCCAGGGGTCAGAGGTCAGGAGGCCTCATTCACAACACCCACCGCCAAGTGAGCACGAGCTGCATCCACTGAACCGCATTCAGGAGAATCAAGTGATGTTTAAAGAGCAGAGAAAGAAACCTGCTGGATTCAGACGGCTCGCTGAAGGCTACGTGCTTTTATGATCGTCTGGTTGCATTTAACGAGATGAAACCAGCATCAAGGTCTTATAGATATTAACGTCATTACAACCACTTTAGTACAAGTGGGGTTTCAGGCACACGTCAGGCACATCGATTCGTTAACATACAGAACAGCAGAGTAAAATGTATCAGAGGTTTAAAGAGGACATATAATGCACGTGTGTATATTGTGCTTATTATTTGAAGGGTATTCCAACACCAACGGCCTGAGTAAAATACATGTTCTTTCTAGTCTCACTTCGCACATATGGCACTTTGAATCCGGGCCAATTATTTGATCGAAGCTTGCAAGCATTCTGTACAACAACATATGTGCATTCAAATGAAGCCGTGCTGCTTCCTCCCCGTATAGAAGTGAAACCATATGTCCAGACTGTATAATGTGCAGAAAGGAGACCTGTAGCCTCTCAGACTAGATCAGCAATGTCTACATTTGGAAGTGGCTTATAAGTGTTCCAGTTATAACTGCTGTAAAGTATTAAGGACATATCGGTTTATGTAGAACCTCAAACATACACTTAAAGTGGACCTATCACGCTGTATTGGAAACATATATCGTAGGGCTATACCTATACAAAACAGGTCTGTGAAGGTTTTTTTTCAAAATACCAAACGGATCCCCCGTTGCTAGCCACGCTTCATACTGCTCAAACCCCTCTTTTGAAGCCCTGTTAGAGAAACGCAGATTCTGGGTCCTTAGCTTGAAATAAAGAAAAGAAGAGGAGGCGGAGCTAATGCCTGATCAGAATTCTACCGGAGATAAAGTTAAATTCTGCTGTGATAAAACGCCATCCTGTTTAAACCACGTCAAGGATTCTTTCTGAAACAGTATGGAGCTCAAATGCTTTCTCTCTCTCAGGTTTATCACGAGGTGAGTTCCTTTTGTATTTCCTGCTTTTTAAACACGTGCTCTCCAGTTCAGGTTAGCTCTGAGCGTTAGCGAGGCTTGCTAATGTAAACAAAGACGTCCAAAACACGTCAGGCATTGTTTCTGATAGCAACTTTCTGTGGGTCCTCCGACGTCACCACGGATGGAATCTGTATCCGCTCGTTGTTCACCCAGTTTTTAAAAGATTTGGGAGGAAAAGAGAGAGGGTGTTATTTTCTGACGCTGCGTGAGTTCCCCGACGCACCGGGGACACATGTTTATGTATAACAGACATCACAAAGTGCATTTTGCAGGATAGGTCCCCTTTAAGTTAGCTCTATACTAACCAACCATGGTTTCAAAGTGTTTCTAATGAGGCAAGGAACCTTAAGACATGCCAAGTGCTATAAATATGAACAAGGGTAAGAAACTATCCTACGTCACACAGAAAAAGGTGAGGGTTTGGGTTAACAGTCCCTGCTCTGCTTCCTCTGTGCTAACGATGAACCAAGAAGTGTTGAAACACCCAGAAGAACGAAAGAGACGACAACGAAGCTCCCATGATTTAAATGTAGATGACGTGGAACTGCTTCAGGTGAAAATGTTTCCCCGAGATATAAACTTTTTAGAAGACAAAGCTCGATGTCTGCTCATTGTTTAGAGAGATTTCTTGTTCTTTAAGTCTGAGAAGTTTCCTTCAGCTTCTACATATAACATTAAGGTCCTGACACACCAATCTGACACCAAAGAACACGTCCCGACGGACCTATGTGTCGCACTGGAACACACCGCAAAGACTTCAGCCGACGGCCAAGTAGCACGTACGAACTGCGCATGCGTGACTGGCAATACCTCTCCCTACCAGCAGGCGGCAGGTAGTGTGTATTCGTCATTCAAAAGAGGCAACAACCGGAAGACAGACTGCGTGATATAAACAAACAACAAATAGCGTGTGTTCCATGTTCCCTCTACAGCGAGGAGCTCACGGGGCTTTCCCGAACCTGAGTCGAGAGCTGGAGTTAAACGAAATCTCACATTTGCCTTCTTAATAATTCGTTTGGGTCCCTCACTTCCGTTTTGCTTCTCATGCACTGATTCGCTAAGCTGAACAGCCAATCAGAGGGATTTCTTTTGCCGACAGCCTCCAGATTCAACATGTCGAATCGGCGGCGGAAGGTGTCGGCACGACCGCAAAGACACGACGGGGCGGGACACACGAATCTGAGTAGGGCGACAGGACGCTCATCGACGGCCAGACATCTACCGACGCCGAAAATTGGCTTGGTGTGTCCGGACCTTTATTTGTAGGGTTCCCTGTATGCAGAGGATATGACGCTTTACTGCCGTCTCCCACTACGTCTTTGAGGGGAACACACTGCATGTGTTTACATTTGTTGTCTTTATTATCTACATCTGATTAACTAGTTAAGGGGCTTTCAGCAAATCAAGATATTCAGGTGTGGAAAAGTATGGAAACACGTAGAATCTCTCCAGGACCACCAGCTGACCCACTGCCTTTGCGAAGTCTCCATTTTGAGATTAGTCTTTGTTATAATCAGTTTGATGAGTTGGGATGTGTTTAGTGACATGTGTTAAGAAAACAAGGCCAGTTGGAGCTCAGGTGGAGACGTGGGACAGGAAAGACATGTTTTGAGGTGATGGACGGACTTACCCATTGTTTGTCAATCTGGGATTCAAACAATGACGAGGATGGACGTGAGGGACGGGGAGGAGATGAGACGAGGAAAGAAAGAGGAAAACCGTTATTTAATGACACATCAGGGACGTTTAAAAACATCTCAACTTTTCATCAGAGAACTATGAGATGGAGTTACAACTACTTTCCATTTCCATCATAGTTTTAACCTTTCAATTAAAAATTCAAGACTCATTTTAATATCACATTGAACAAGAATGAGTCATTGTCAGATTTGAGTTATGAAATCCATCATAAGTGAGACTCCTAACGTATCTCTGATTGTTGGCTGTGAAACGAGCAGAAAGCAGACGAGCAGAAAGCAGACGGGCAGAAAGCAGACGGGCAGAAAGCGGACGGGCAGAAAGCGGACGGGCAGAAAGCGGACGAGCAGAAAGCAGACGGGCAGAAAGCAGACGGGCAGAAAGCAGACGGGCAGAAAGCAGACGAGCAGAAAGCAGACGAGCAGAAAGCAGACGGGCAGAAAGCAGACGGGCAGAAAGCAGACGGGCAGAAAGCAGACGGGCAGAAAGCAGACGGGCAGAAAGCAGACGGGCAGAAGCAGACGGGCAGAAGACTGGCAGAAAGCTGACGGGCAGAAAGCAGACTGGCAGAAAGCAGACGGGCAGAAAGCAGACGGGCAGAAAGCAGACGGGCAGAAAGCAGACGGGCAGAAAGCAGACGGGCAGAAAGCAGACGGGCAGAAAGCAGACGGGCAGAAAGCAGACGGGCAGAAAGCAGACGGGCAGAAAGCAGACGGGCAGAAAGCAGACTGGCAGAAAGCAGACGGGCAGAAAGCAGACGGGCAGAAAGCAGACTGGCAGAAAGCAGACGGGCAGAAAGCAGACGGGCAGAAAGCAAACTGGCAGAGAGCAGACGGGCAGAAAGCAGACGGGCAGAAAGCAGACTGGCAGAAAGCTGACTGGCAGAAAGCAGACGGGCAGAAAGCAGACGGGCAGAAAGCAGACGGGCAGAAAGCAGACTGGCAGAAAGCAGACTGGCAGAAAGCAGACGGGCAGAAAGCAGACGGGCAGAAAGCAAACTGGCAGAAAGCAGACGGGCAGAAAGCAGACTGGCAGAAAGCTGACGGGCAGAAAGCAGACTGGCAGAAAGCAGACGGGCAGAAAGCAGACGGGCAGAAAGCAGACGGGCAGAAAGCAGACGGGCAGAAAGCAGACGGGCAGAAAGCAGACGAGCAGAAAGCAGACGGGCAGAAAGCAGACGGGCAGAAAGCAGACGAGCAGAAAGCAGACGGCAGAAAGCAGACGAGCAGAAAGCAGACGAGGCAGAAAGCAGACGAGCAGAAAGCAGACGAGCAGAAAGCAGACGGCAGAAAGCAGACTGAGCAGAAAGCAGACTGGCAGAAAGCAGACTGGCAGAAAGCAGACGAGCAGATAGCAGACGAGCAGAAAGCAGACGAGCAGAAAGCAGACGAGCAGATAGCAGACGAGCAGAAAGCAGACGGGTTGTAAAAGCTTTTTTGCCTTTTGAGAACTCCTGAAAACATTTCATCCTCAAGGTTATTCACTCAGCCTGACGAACTGAATCAAACATTTACTGCAACACCAGTCAAACGGAGGCGTGTTGTGTTTGGAAACTCAGAGGAACTTCGTGAAATCAGTCTTGATTCTGGATTCTAAATACTCTCGTTACTTGGTTCTTTACAATCACTCAATTATTTGTTCAATGTAAATGTTTGATCTATTTAAAGAGTCCTCTCCTGCTGATGTTCAGGTGTATATCAGTATGTAGTGTCTCTACTTTAAAGAGTCCTCTCCTGCTGATGTTCAGGTGTATATCAGTATGTAGTGTCTCTACTTTAAAGAGTCCTCTCCTGCTGATGTTCAGGTGTATATCAGTATGTGGTGTCTCTACTTTAAAGAGTCCTCTCCTGCTGATGTTCAGGTGTATATCAGTATGTCGTGTCTCTACTTTAAAGAGTCCTCTCCTGCTGATGTTCAGGTGTATATCAGTATGTGGTGTCTCTACTTTAAAGAGTCCTCTCCTGCTGATGTTCAGGTGTATATCAGTATGTAGTGTCTCTACTTTAAAGAGTCCTCTCCTGCTGATGTTCAGGTGTTTATCAGTATGTAGTGTCTCTACTTTAAAGAGTCCTCTCCTGCTGATGTTCAGGTGTATATCAGTATGTGGTGTCTCTACTTTAAAGAGTCCTCTCCTGCTGATGTTCAGGTGTATATCAGTAGGTAGTGTCTCTACTTTAAAGAGTCCTCTCCTGCTGATGTTCAGGTGTATATCAGTATGTAGTGTCTCTACTTTAAAGAGTCCTCTCCTGCTGATGTTCAGGTGTATATCAGTATTTAGTGTCTCTGCTTTAAAGAGTCCTCTCCTGCTGATGTTCAGGTGTATTTCAGTATTTAGTGTCTCTACTTTAAAGAGTCCTCTCCTGCTGATGTTCAGGTGTATATCAGTATGTAGTGTCTCTACTTTAAAGAGTCCTCTCCTGCTGATGTTCAGGTGTATATCAGTATGTAGTGTCTCTACTTTAAAGAGTCCTCTCCTGCTGATGTTCAGGTGTATATCAGTATTTAGTGTCTCTACTTTAAAGAGTCCTCTCCTGCTGATGTTCAGGTGTATATCAGTATGTACTGTCTCTACTTTAAAGAGTCCTCTCCTGCTGATGTTCAGGTGTATATCAGTATGTAGTGTCTCTACTTTAAAGAGTCCTCTCCTGCTGATGTTCAGGTGTATATCAGCATGTAGTGTCTCTACTTTAAAGAGTCCTCTCCTGCTGATGTTCAGGTGTATATCAGTATGTAGTGTCTCTACTTTAAAGAGTCCTCTCCTGCTGATGTTCAGGTGTATATCAGTATGTAGTGTCTCTACTTTAAAGAGTCCTCTCCTGCTGATGTTCAGGTGTATATCAGTATGTAGTGTCTCTACTTTAAAGAGTCCTCTCCTGCTGATGTTCAGGTGTATATCAGTATGTAGTGTCTCTACTTTAAAGAGTCCTCTCCTGCTGATGTTCAGGTGTATATCAGTATGTAGTGTCTCTACTTTAAAGAGTCCTCTCCTGCTGATGTTCAGGTGTATATCAGTATGTAGTGTCTCTACTTTAAAGAGTCCTCTCCTGCTGATGTTCAGGTGTATATCAGTGTGTAGTGTCTCCACTTTAAAGAGTCCTCTCCTGCTGATGTTCAGGTGTATATCAGTATGTAGTGTCTCCACTTTAAAGAGTCCTCTCCTGCTGATGTTCAGGTGTATATCAGTATGTAGTGTCTCCACTTTAAAGAGTCCTCTCCTGCTGATGTTCAGGTGTATATCAGTATGTAGAGTCTCTACTTTAAAGAGTCCTCTCCTGCTGATGTTCAGGTGTATATCAGTATGTCGTGTCTCTACTTTAAAGAGTCCTCTCCTGCTGATGTTCAGGTGTATATCAGTATGTAAGTGTCTCTACTTTAAAGAGTCCTCTCCTGCTGATGTTCAGGTGTATATCAGTATGTAGTGTCTCTACTTTAAAGAGTCCTCTCCTGCTGATGTTCAGGTGTATATCAGTATGTAGTGTCTCTACTTTAAAGAGTCCTCTCCTGCTGATGTTCAGGTGTATATCAGTATGTAGTGTCTCTACTTTAAAGAGTCCTCTCCTGCTGATGTTCAGGTGTATATCAGTATGTAGTGTCTCTACTTTAATGTACGACTTTATTATTTATTTCATTTTTGTCTGATTGTGTCTAACACTAGAACCAGTGTGTGTGTGTGTGTGTGTGTGTGTGTGTGTGTGTGTGTGTGTGTGTGTGTGTGTGTGTGTGTGTGTGTGTGTGTGTCTGAGTGGCGCTGGCATGTTGGAGGCTGGTGAAGAAAGAAGCTGAAGGTCAAGAGAGCAGCGAGCTTAGATCTCTGTCAGGACCGTCTGCGGCCAAGGGTTTCACTCTGAGACGCCAAGGACACACACACACACACGCACACACACACACACACACACACACACACGCACGCGCGCTTCACGGTCGCCGCTGGTGACGGGGGGCTGATCTAATAAAGGAAGTCTGATTCTGACTCTTTGATGCGGACCTGTTGACTCCAAACACTTCTGGCCCTAAACTAGTTTCCTGCCGGTCATTCTCCTAACCACGCAGAACCTTCTTTCTTTCTTTAGATTTCTGTGGGTAGGACTTTAACTTCTTCTCCTTTTATGACTTCTATAATTAAATGTAACTATCATTTTCATTATATGTTCTTTAAAGGGGACCTACCATGCAAAATGCACTTGTATACATCCATGTGTCCCCGGTGCGTCGGGGAACTCACGCAGCGTCAGGGAATAAACCCTCTCTCTTCCTCCGTACCCACATCTCTAAAAACGGGGAACGGAGCTGATCCAGATCCAGATCCAGATCCAGATCCAGACCCAGACCCGACAGTGAAGAATACATATATGTATAATAACTAGTGTAGCTAGTTCCAGAGGTAGATCAAGTAGCTAAGTGTGTCAGGTCTAACTCGTGTGTGTTTCGCTCACCGCTCCGTCTCGGCGGGCGGAGCTGCAGGATTTCTGCTTCTCGTTGCATTCCGCTATTTTACTGTCTTTTTCGGACACCTTGAAATACTGCCAGAGCGGTGAAGCCATGTTGGCGAGCTTGTTTTGCCGCACAGAGAAAATTGTCAGGTATTTTACGTCATGCGATCAGCTCTCGCGATCGGCATGTTTAGAGAGCACCGATCGATCGGGAGAGAGTGAGTATCGGAGCCCCTCCCCACGCCCCTCTGAGAGACATCTGGTTACAAAGAACTCAATGGAGCTCTAGAGGAGATTCAGGTGATAAGGTGCTGATGAAGAAGAGACATGAAGAAGAGGGGACACATGTTGATGTAGAAGAGGGGACACATGTTGATGTAGAAGAGACATGAAGAAGAGGAGACACGTGTTGATGTAGAAGAGGGGACACATGTTGATGTAGAAGAGACATGAAGAAGAGGAGACACGTGTTGATGTAGAAGAGGGGACACATGTTGATGTAGAAGAGACATGAAGAAGAGGGGACACATGTTGATGTAGAAGAGGGGACACATGTTGATGTAGAAGAGGAGACACGTGTTGATGTGGAGAAGAGAGGACACATGTTGATGTAGAAGAGACATGAAGAAGAGGGGACACATGTTGACGTAGAAGAGACATGAAGAAGAGGGGACACATGTTGATGTAGAAGAGACATGAAGAAGAGGGGACACATGTTGACGTAGAAGAGACATGAAGAAGAGGGGACACATGTTGATGTAGAAGAGACATGAAGAAGAGGGGACACATGTTGATGTAGAAGAGACATGGAGAAGAGGGGACACGTGTTGATGTAGAAGAGACATGAAGAAGAGGGGACACATGTTGATGTAGAAGAGACATGAAGAAGAGGGGACACGTGTTGATGTAGAAGAGACATGAAGAAGAGGGGACACATGTTGATGTAGAAGAGACATGAAGAAGAGGGGACACATGTTGACGTAGAAGAGACATGAAGAAGAGGGGACACGTGTTGATGTAGAAGAGACATGAAGAAGAGGGGACACGTGTTGATGTAGAAGAGACATGAAGAAGAGGGGACACATGTTGATGTAGAAGAGACATGAAGAAGAGGGGACACATGTTGATGTAGAAGAGACATGGAGAAGAGGGGACACATGTTGATGTAGAAGAGACATGAAGAAGAGGGGACACATGTTGATGTAGAAGAGACATGGAGAAGAGGGGACACATGTTGATGTAGGAGAGACATGAAGAAGAGGGGACACATGTTGATGTAGAAGAGACATGGAGAAGAGGGGACACATGTTGATGTAGAAGAGACATGAAGAAGAGGGGACACATGTTGATAAAGAGAGACATGAAGAAGAGGGGACACATGTTGATGTAGAAGAGACATGAAGAAGAGGGGACACATGTTGATAAAGAGAGACATGAAGAAGAGGGGACACATGTTGATGTAGAAGAGACATGAAGAAGAGGGGACACATGTTGATGTAGAAGAGACATGGAGAAGAGGGGACACATGTTGATGTAGAAGAGACATGAAGAAGAGGGGACACATGTTGATAAAGAGAGACATGAAGAAGAGGGGACACATGTTGATGTAGAAGAGACATGAAGAAGAGGGGACACATGTTGATGTAGAAGAGACATGGAGAAGAGGGGACACATGTTGATGTAGAAGAGACATGGAGAAGAGGGGACACATGTTGATGTAGAAGAGACATGGAGAAGAGGATTTTGCACAATAGGTGACCTTTAAGGGATGTATTCTGATATTCAGCGAACACTCGTTTGTCCCCCCAACAAGAAGCAGATCCTGCAGGGACAGATCAATAGGACATGGTTTTGAAGTCCCCAGATGGACATGTCTTTTCTCTCTAAAAGCTTTAGCTAGAAGCCAAACTGCAGCATAAAGTGATCGCACCCTGAAGCGTACTCGTCTCCTCCGTGTGCCCTCCTCTCACCTCCTGGCCAGTGTCCAGCACGCAGAGTTTGGAGCACTGCTTCTTGGCGTCCATCAGCACGTTGAACATCGTGCAGACGGACAGCGGCACCCTGAAGTCCGTCGACTTACACGCCTTCTGCATTTTGGCATCGAACGCAGATTTTGTTCTGTGGGAAAAAACAGCAAGAAGGGTTTGTTGTTGTTGTTGTTGATCATAAACGGCTACAACTTGATGTACTTCCTGGTAACTGTGTTGTCCCTCCCAAAACATCATTAACACGTAATAGGAAGACAGCAGAAAGGAACACAATCAATAAAGGTTACCAACTACTTTCCTAGATTTGCACCTGAGCTTGTTGAGGTCAGAAACTCAGACGCTAACGGCTAAAGGGACATGTGTGTGTATGTAAAAGGTCGTGTACTATCTTTAGTACACTTCAGCGTTGGAGGAGGTGAGGTGAAAGAGCCCTCAGTCTGACCTCTTGACGCAGGCCTCCATCATGTCGCTGGCCATCAGCTTCAGCCTCTGCTCCAGGTGTTTGGCGAACTCCGGCTCCGGCCAATGGAGGTCGAGCACGAACGACTGCAGAGCGTCCAGCTTCCAGAACAAATCCTCCGCCGTGGCCGAGCCGTTACTGGGGGGGGGGGGGGGGGGGGGGGGTATTAACATAAATAAAACACAAACTTCTACGTTCTGAAGTTGTGGACCATGGATGTGTGCATATCTACTTAGAATAACTGATGTGTGCTTTTCTTGTATATATGCTTGTTACTGTATGATTGCATGCCTTTGACCTGCTACCAGGAGTCTAGCACCAGGAGTCTAGCACCACGAGTCTAGCACCAGGAGTCTAGCACCAGGAGTCTAGCACCACGAGTCTAGCACCAGGAGTCTAGTACCAGGAGTCTAGCACCAGGAGTCTAGTACCAGGAGTCTAGCACCAGGAGTCTAGTACCAGGAGTCTAGCACCAGGAGTCTAGCACCAGGAGTCTAGCCCCAGGAGTCTAGCACCAGGAGTCTAGCACCAGGAGTCTAGCACCAGGAGTCTAGCACCAGGAGTCTAGCACCAGGAGTCTAGCACCAGGAGTCTAGCACCAGGAGTCTAGCACCAGGAGTCTAGTACCAGGAGTCTAGCACCAGGAGTCTAGCACCAGGAGTCTAGCACCATGAGTCCAGCACCAGGAGTCTAGCACCAGGAGTCTAGGTTGCCGAGTTGTCCGGTGCCTTGCTCAAGGGCACCACGGCAGGGCAGGAGGTGAACTGGGACCTCTCCAAGTAGCAGTCCACACGCCATATTTTAGGTCTGGCCGGGGACTTGAACCGGCGACCCTACAGCTCCCAGCCCAAGCCCCTACTGACTGAGCCACCGCCGGATTCGATGTGTGAACTGTATGGATTATTATCCACAAAGCCAGAACATTGTGGAAAGTGTCCTTCCTAGTTTCTCATGGTCCAAGTCTTTACACGACTCGTCCAAAACCCAAACACATTCCTTCGGTTTGATATAAAACAGAGAACATCAGGAAATATTTGACCGGGTGACTTTCGGATTAAAAATTAAAAACGTAACTCTCTTGCCGAAATGTTTCCCCATCTCTCGACTACCCGATGTGTAGACCACATGTCACAGCTTTTCTCCGCAGCAAGTCACTTTCCAAAGAAGAAGAAAAACATTCGAGGAAGCTTTTCTGATTTGTATTTAACGCGCGTACCCATGGAAACGCATTGGCGTGATTGTATCTTCGCTGATATTTGGTACGACCACGGTGGCCTGAAACACATGTCCTGTTATCCTATTAACGTATATCCTGCTTTATGTGTTGCCACGGTAAATGTGTATTTCAACATGTATAGTTTTACTTTTTTAATGCTATTTATTTCTATTTGAGATGATTACATTCTGGATTGTTTATTTCTATTCTTTTAATTTCTCTTATGTTCAATGCCATGTCTCTTTATGCTGCTGCAACGCAAACCTTTCCCACATCGGGATCAATAAAGTACTTCTTATCTTATGTTACCTTATCTTATCTTATGTTATGTTACCTTATGTTATGTTACCTTATCTTATCTTATCTTATGTTATCTTATCTTATGTTACCTTATGTTATGTTACCTTATGTTATGTTACCTTATGTTATGTTATGTTACCTTATCTTATCTTATGTTATCTTATCTATGTTACCTTATGTTATGTTACCTTATGTTATGTTACGTTACCTTATTATCTTATCTTATGTTATCTATCTTATGTACCTTATGTTATGTTACCTTATGTTATGTTACCTTATCTTATCTTATCTTATGTTATCTTATCTTATGTTACCTTATGTTATGTTACCTTATGTTATGTTACCTTATGTTATCTTATGTTACCTTATCTTATCTTATCTTATGTTATCTTATGTTATGTTACCTTATGTTATGTTACCTTATGTTACCTTATGTTATGTTATGTTACCTTATCTTATGTTACCTTATGTTATCTTATGTTACCTTATCTTATCTTATCTTATGTTACCTTATGTTATGTTTACCTTATGTTATGTTACCTTATGTTACCTTATGTTATGTTATGTTACCTTATCTTATGTTACCTTATGTTATGTTACCTTATGTTACCTTATCTTATCTTATCTTATCTTATGTTACCTTATCTTATGTTATGTTATGTTACCTTATCTTATGTTATGTTACCTTACCTTATCTTATGTTATGTTACTTATCTTATGTTATGTTATGTTACCTTATCTTATGTTACCTTATCTTATGTTATGTTATGTTACTTATCTTATCTTAGTTACCTATCTATGTTACCTTATCTTATGTTATGTTACCTTATGTTATGTTACCTTATGTTATGTTACGTTACCTTATGTTATGTTATGTTACCTTATCTTATCTTATCTTATGTTACCTTACTTATGTTATGTTACTTTATCTTATGTTATGTTATGTTACCTTATCTTATCTTATGTTACATTATCTTATGTTATGTTATGTTACCTTATCTTATGTTATGTTATGTTACCTTATCTTATCTTATCTTATGTTACCTTATCTTATGTATGTTACTTTATCTTATGTTATGTTATGTTACCTTATCTTATGTTATCTTATGTTACCTTATCTTATCTTATGTTATGTTACCTTATCTTATCTTATGTTATCTTATGTTATGTTACCTTATGTTATGTTACCTTATGTTACCTTATGTTATGTTATGTACCTTATCTTATGTTACCTTATGTTATCTTATGTTACCTTATCTTATCTATCTTATGTTACCTTATGTTATGTTACCTTATGTTATGTTACCTTATGTTACCTTATGTTATGTTATGTTACCTTATCTTATGTTACCTTATGTTATGTTACCTTATGTTACCTTATCTTATCTATCTTATGTTACCTTATCTTATGTTATGTTATGTTACCTTATCTTATGTTATGTTACCTTATCTTATGTTATGTTATGTTACCTTATCTTATGTTACCTTATCTTATGTTATGTTATGTTTACCTTATCTTATCTTATGTTACCTTATCTTATGTTACCTTATCTTATGTTATGTTACCTTATGTTATTCCTTATGTTATGTTATGTTACCTTATGTTATGTTATGTTACCTTATCTTATCTTATCTTATGTTACCTTATCTTATGTTAGTTACTTTATCTTATGTTATGTTACCTTATCTTATCTTATGTTACATTATCTTATGTTATGTTATGTTACCTTATCTTATGTTATGTTATGTTACCTTATCTTATCTTATGTTACCTTATCTTATGTTACCTTATCTTATGTTATGTCTATCTTATCTTTATGTTACCTTATCTTAGTTACCTTATCTTATGTTACCTATCTTATGTTACCTTATCTTATGTTACCTTATCTTATGTTACCTTATCTTATGTTACCTTTATATTATGTTATCTTATCTTATGTTATGTTACCTTATCTTATCTTACCTTCTGTTATGTTATGTTACCTTATCTTATGTTATCTTACTGTTACCTTATCTTATGTTACCTTATGTTACGTTACCTTATCTTATGTTATCTATGTTACGTTATCTTATGTTACCTTATGTTATCATATCTTATCTTATCTTATATCTTATGTTATGTTATCTTATCTTATATCATATTATCTTTCTTATGTTATCTTATGTTACGTTATCTTATGTTATCTTATGTACCTTATCTTATGTTATCTTATGTTACGTTATCTTATGTTACCTTATGTTATCACTATCTTATCTTATCTTATATCTTATCTTATGTTATCTTATGTTACGTTATCTTATGTTATCTTATGTTATCTTATATTATGTTATCTTATGTTATATCTTATGTTATCCTGAGAGCAACAAAGCGGTCACCACCAGGTTCAGCGAGCTGTGTTCTGAGAGCGAATCAGAGATTGTCGCAGCTTTTCTCGACAGCAAATTACTTTGGCTTTGTATTTAATGTGCATAAACATTTGAATGCACGGTAAGGACTGGATCTTCGCTGGTATTCTGCACAACCACGGTGGCCTGAAGCATCCTGCCTGTCGTCCTGAGAGGAACAAAGACGAGTTCAGGTCACCGACAGGTTCTGTGTTCAGAGACAGATGGACGTCTCCCTCCTTCCCCTCCACACAGGTTACAAAGCAACACATGGCCACGACATCCAAGTGTACAGCGGCTACAGTGGCAGAGCATGGAGGAGGGCGGGGGGGGTTAAACCAAGCGCCACTCACTCCCTCACTCTCCTCACTTCGCCTTTAAAAGACTGTTACCTTCACAAGTGGCGCCCAGGAATAAACGCTTTGGGCTGCGTTTGAGGTGCAATTAAAGCTCTGTGTCTCTCCCCCTCATGTCTAATTAGTGGCGCTCTTCGTCTTCCTCTCTCCCCGGGGACGGGACGATCCCACTCGCCCGTCTGTGCTCGCTAATTAAGTGCCAGGTTTTTTTTTCTTTCAGTGCATCGAGGAGGTAGAGGAACAGTGTGGTCTGTGTTGTGGGAGAGGAGCCTTTTTAAGAAACGCCACCAACGCGGCCAGCTCTGCTGCCGACTGACAGACACATCGAAACACGCAGAACCGTTTCTGCAACCTCCGATCTCCCACAGCTGAAGCTGAGAAACTAGCATTGATGGGTTCATAGCATTCATCATGTATTCCACATTTCCACTGCTCGACGGCACTCTCTTTGTTTTACCATTCGTAACATTTGTGGACGGTACCTGGTTCAAAATGATTTCAGCCAATTGTACGCAAAGATATTACTACAGTATTTATTTAGTCTCTTTCTCATATGTTAACTGTATTTATGTTGCATTGATTGAATCCTTGGACAAAACATAATTTGTTTTCTTTTGTGAATTTGATAAATAAAGCATTTGTTTCTTAGATATTGTTTCGACCAATGATTTGTCAAAGAAAATGGTAACGTGTGCAAGACTGCACTTCCTGCACAATCTGGCAGTTATAAAATAGCCAATCCACTTTCAATATTGTCCGTGCATACGTAACTCTATTTGGTTTGTCAATGAGAGGATTTAGTAGGTGACGTCTGTCAGATAAGAGTCCTTCCTACTCTGCAGGAATAACGTCTTCAGAGGAAAACTAAACGGTGAATAGTACTGGAACAAAACGTGAGTCACGTCCGGCTGAATCAGTAGAAGTGAGGCGCTTTCACACCAAGTACTTTTCCCCGGAACTTTTATTTCCTGCAACTATCTAGTAAATCACGTTCACACCGCGTTCAAGTCCCCGAGGGATCAGCTGACGTCACTTCTTCTTCTGCTTTGGGTTTACTGGCAGGCCGCAAACCACTTCACGGCGTATACTGCCGCCCAAAGTCCCCGGCCGGAAGTCCCCGGAGTTGGGGAAGGCTTCAGTAGAAGCTGCTGGGAGTCCCAGCAGCTTCTACTGAAGCCTTCCGAGTAAATCTCCAGAACGCCGACACCTCCTCATCTCCACCGCTCCCATGTTTTCTTTTGTGTTGCCATAAGTTAGTCTCTCTGCGTTTCTGCGCTGGGCTAATGCTAATAATGCTAATGCTAATGCCAGCAAATAAAATGGTGGCTTCACAAAAACTTTTCAGAGTTTTACGGAGTGTTGTTTGCGATCCGCCCAGCCAATCAGGAATTGGAACTTTTCGACCCCAGGAAAGCACCACCTCTCTAGCAGCCACGACAAAGGGGGGGAAAGGTTCGCAAAAAAGTTCTAGTTCCAGATCTTTTTGGTGTGAACGCAAAATCCCAGGAACTATTGGAACTATTCCTGGGAAAAGTACTCGGTGTGAAAGCCCCCAATGCCTTTTGAAAGAGTACTCCATGTTCATCATGAGTTCACAGAGTCCAAGGTTTTTAAATGTCTTGTTTTGTCCAACCGACAGTACAACGTTTGCAATGATGCAGAAACACAGAAAAGCAGAACCTTACATTTGAGGCGCTGAAGCAGAGATGTTTCCATGAGATTAAATGCAACATATGCAAGTAGTCTTGAGCTTGCACTTTTTTAACTGTGTATTTGATCTGTTTTATGTCTTGTATTTATATTGCATAGTTTGAGGAAACGGTGACCCATGTTTTTCTGTGTATATGACGTTACAACAGTGGCGACCCGTGTCTATCACAACTGGACCTTCTGTAGACACACACCCCTCCCCCCGCCGCCACCGTTATAATGTCCGTCTTTTCACTGAATTGTCGTCTTGAAAACGGTACTCACAACAATTCCGCAACAACTTCCTCTCCACCTGCTGCACTCGTCATTTCAACGTTAAAAACAATAAAACGGCATGAATTGCTTCGTCACATCTAGATCCTCAGCCTCGAGCCGGTTAACTAGCGGGCCTTCTAGAACACCCTGGAACCGAGGGGAACTCTGAAAGAACACGCCCATTGGCTACAAATCAATATATGATTGGTTGATCAAACTGTCAGTCCAAACGTGCGCTCTCATTCAGTGCAGCGGCCAGGGCCTTCGATCAAGGATGTAGAATACCTTGGTGAAGGATATTCTACCCAGAGACCCAGAACAACATCTGATTGGTTGCTTTCTTTTCTAACACAAACCCACTGAAATGCGTAGTCATGGTCGGAGAAGGACAAACAAATCAACGTAACACTAATATTACAGATCAACAACACAGATACTATTCTCCTTTATTCATTTTATTACATTTTATTTATATAATTAAATCGATTTTTAGTTAGTTTTATCTGTTCCAGGGTTTTCTCTGAACACCTTGAAGGCCCCGACGGTTCGCCAACGCGTTACAACCTTTGAACCTTCATATGATTTTTGATGGCGTTAATGACGTATATTCCTTTTGAGTTGTTAGGAGTGTAGCACACGACAGGAAGGGGAAACCCAAAGAGAACAATAGGACGCCTTTAATCAGCCCTCATAATGTGGAGACTGGATTCTCGTAATTTGGGGTTGAGCCACTTTTTAAATGATGAAAATTCTTCCATCTCTTTCAGATGAAAATAGATTAAGCTCTTTCTATTATTTGAGATGGTATATTTTTGATGTCTCCTTTGAACTGGTTGAAGTGTACCTTTGTGATTTTACACTCTTAACTCTGAACAGACTTACTTAAAATTACACTGCGATCAATTGTTTTGCTGCTTGATTCAAACTGAATGTTTGTATTGACAAATTAAGACAAATTAAAGTATACCGTCATGAACTATCCTTTAAATAGGTAGGTTGTATACAAATGTTTTAAACGTAAAAGATGAAGTGTACATTTCACATTTATATTTAATTTAACACACTTGATATAAATAACCTGTGTGTAAAGCTCTTCAAGTGTTTTATGGTCAGAGTTTATAGATTTGTTATCTTCACTGTCAACTTGAATATTTTCTGTTTTAATTCTATTTTGAGATTTCTATTGTTTACTTCGACAGTTTCTCCGTATGTGCGATGCCTTGTTTCCGATGCGGCTGCAACACAAACCTTTCTCATCTTATCTTAAACATTGAACTCCTGAAAGGTTTGTCGTCTTGACTTACAAGATGTCAGGTAGATGCATCCCGTGCAGGCTAGAAAAAGAAAGTGTTGAGTT
Organism: Chaenocephalus aceratus; assembly: GCA_023974075.1. Classification (NCBI taxonomy): domain Eukaryota; kingdom Metazoa; phylum Chordata; class Actinopteri; order Perciformes; family Channichthyidae; genus Chaenocephalus; species Chaenocephalus aceratus. The sequence goes on from JAMFTG010000645.1 coordinate 119,913, forward strand.
ATTATCGCGCTGACATCCTTCACACGGTGACATGCACACAGCACAAGGACTCGTCACAACACACACTCTCCACCAACGAGCCTCTGAGGACGATCGCATGCAGGCGCCCCCCCCGCTGACAGCAGAGACACGGTGTCACAGAAACAATTTGTCGTTTCTCTGCGCCGAGCTTGGCTCAGAGAGATACGAGTAACGCCGCGTGCTCTTTGTCTCTCAGAGACTGGGACCAAACAGGATTACGAGTAGAAGTTTGGAAGTAGTACGACGGTAAAACTTGAGCATGCGGGGGAGGGAGAGGCAGAACGATTCAAAGTAGTTTTACTACAGAAGTATTCATTCCTCTTTAGTGGTGTTTGACAAACATACAGATAGACGCACAGGAACAGAGACGGGGACAGTCAGGACTACAAGTCTTCACACTAACTCCCTGAAGTCTAAACTTGATCCAGTTCTCCTTTTCAAATAGTTGTCCAACTTAATTCTGATTCAAGTCCAACTACAGAACTTTGTACGGTGCTGACTTGGCCCTGGAGCTCTACATCTTTACTTAGCAAAAGCACTTTTTTAGCCATGCTAGCTGCTGAAACGATAAAAACGTTTTCTCCTATTGGGTGGATTTTCATGAGATATCGATGCCCAGAGGATGGATTCCAATACATTTGGTAATTGTCCTCCTAAACCAAAAGCAATGTACACTTTCACCTACCCTATGTTTCACTTTAACACAGATTCCTCTCAATAAAACTCCTGTTAGCATCCTGTACATACTGGCAGATGCATGTTTAGCATTAGCACATTTTGTTAGCTTTACACTCATTTGGCATCTTGCCTTTATCCATAGTAGGGCTGGGCGATTATGGCAAAAATCATTATCACGATTATTTTGGTCAATAATTGATATCACGATTATTAAAAACGATTATCTATTTACTTTGAAAACATCCATTTATTGAAAAAAAAATGTGAACCGTATGTTTTTAAGAGTTGATTACCCTGAACTTTAAGTATAATTCAACTGAAAAAACAATAATAAAAAAAAATAATTACATTTTTTTTTTTTAAAGAAAAATAATAATAGTTTTATTTCGATTACGTTGTTTTCGTAATCGTTGCAAGCCAAAATCGTAATCGCGATTAAAATACGATTAATTGCACAGCCCTAATCCATAGGCTTCGGATATCACTGGTCAAATTAGACATCCCATTATTTTGTAGTAGTTCATTTTAACCACTGAGAAAAGTGCTAATGCTGAAGCTAAACATGCTACTGCTAATATCCACGGGATGCTGACAGGAATCTCTTTAGAGGAATCTGTGTAACATAAGCTAAGTACAAGCTGTAACCTGCGGGTGGTTCAGGAGGAAAACTAAACCAAAGAAGTGAGGATGCGTCCTCTTGGCATCATCGATATCTGGTCTAAGTGGGAATCAATCCGATAGTTTGAATGATTACAAGAAAACATTGTCATTGTTGAAGCAGCAGCTAGCTAAAAGGACACAAAGGAATACATTCGTCGGACTTTATCAGATTTCTTTGTCTGGTAAACACGGGCTAATGGAAACACTGGCACGCCTGTGAGTTCACATAAGGATTCTCGGACCCTGTGAAGACCTTTAGATTAGTCTTTAAACAAGAGTATCTGTACTTCTACTTGAGTAAAGGATGTGTGTACTTTTACCCTCTCCGCCCCCCCCCCCCCCTCCCTCATACATACGTGCTCTCACACAGCGGTCCCATCCAGGCGGGGGCAGAGAAGCTCGGCATCTGAGGCAGCGAGAGAGGGAGGCTGGGGACTTTGGGGAGAGGAACGCTGGCTAGATTGTTAGTGAGCGACCTGCCGGTGGATGGCGGGAAAGGGAAATGTTAAAAGGAGATTAAAGAGATCGTGAAAGGGAAGGAAAAGTGACAGAAATAGTGCTCATACTTTCCTACAGCTCACACACGGAGGAACAGTCACACATCGTTTCAGCCACTTGTGGTATTTGTAGGCCGTCTGGAAGTTAGCATGGCAGAGGCTTCCCTCGACAAGCGGCAACGGGATTGGCAAACACACATTGGTGATACTCCACATGTTTTGTTCAGCAGGATAATCTTCCCGTATGACCACCATTTTGTGATTTTTTTAAGCGTTAATGCAATCGCCAAAAGTAAATGGCTAACGTTAAGCTTTTGTGTCTCATTTAGACATTTCTTAACTATGTGCAATATATAAATGCCGTTACTATGTGTAATATATACCTGGCTGCTAAATCCTTAGAGCTGTTACAGGATGTGTATTTTGTAAATGATGTAACTTTTTATTTTTTATTATATCATGACTTAGTACTTTTTGCTGTAAGTACGCAGATGTCCCCTCCGTGGGACTAGTGTTCTGATTCTGAACCTGTCTCTACGACTCCATGTGGGAACCACCGACCTTCCTTCTGGCTTCTAACCACAAAGGATCAAGAAAACATCGACTTCAAGACGAGGGAACTCGAAAGTTGTCTCATTATTTCCCGGGCTTTAAGACTCACTCTTGCACCACTCCTTAAACGCGGACATGAGTCAGCATTTTAGCGCTTCGTCTTCTCTCTACTCAAAGTCAACGGATCTTTTTGAATGTTTGACGTTTCAGGACAGTACTATGGGTTGAGCGATGCTTTGCAAAACAGTCCATGTTTGGTGAATTTCACTTACATTCAAGTCTTTTTATCCACAACAAAGACTCAGCGGAACAACAGCGACTGCATCTGCTTTGTGTCGACGGCTCGGACAGAAACCACGGTCGGGTTTGTGTGGATCTTGTCTTGTCTCCCTCACTTTAAGAGTTTCAAACGGCCTTGAGGCGAGTGCAAACACCCAAAATGATCTTACTTGACGGACTGCCAGGTCTCCTGCTCGAAGCCGCGGTGGATGGACTGAGCGATGGACGACTCCATCAGGTCGATGTATCGAACGACCAGCGGCACAAACAGGTCCTGCAGGTGTTTGTGGAACGAGCCGTTGCACAGGTGAGCTGAGGAGAAGAGGACCAGGTGAGCAAGTGTACGACCTTTTAGACCAGAAGACACAGCGCGACTCAACCCTAACCCCAGAACGCATTTATATTCTTCTGGTCGGCAACAGTAATACGGTGAAGATTGGTCTTTTCTTGAATATCATTTACCTCTGTTGTGTGTTTTTTTTGTTTATTTATCGGTTTATTTATTTGTTGTTGTTGTTTTTCAATAACAAATGTATTTATTTAAGAAAGGAAAGAAAAAAATGGGATGTGTAATTAAGTAGATAATTTGTTTATACATAATTTAGAATCAGTAATATTTTTGTATATCAATTTGACACTGATTAATTTTGTATTGTATAATAATTCTCATGTTACATTTTTGTATTATTGTTTTACACATTCAAAATAAATCTAATCAAATCAAGTTTTTTAACAATTATTAAAACTGCTGTCCATGTTTACCCGTTTCCAGTCTTTGTGCTAAACTAAGCTAAGCTAAGCTAAACTAAACTAAGATAAGCTAAGCTACTGTATATATCTATCTATCAAAAGGACACATCTCATCATATTATGTCTTCTTTTGCACCATTGTCTTGCACTATTTTATTTATTTGGATATATTGTAGGTTGCGTTGTTTGAGGAGCCTGGAACATAAGATGTGCCTAAACTTCACTGTTTCGATTGTGCATGTGACAACAAAGTGATTTCATCTTGAATCTAAAGTCTCAACTAGCTTTCTTTAAACAAGCATGCTTCCATCCCCGATTCTGTTTGCTTAAACTACCAAAACTACCGTAAGATACGATACGATGGAGAGTACAGATTCACACAAGATGAATACGTTGTGCGATCGATGGCGTTCAGGATGTTCCTGGGGTTGCGGAGGAAAGAAATCAGCAGTTTCATGAAGCTGCACCTCAACGAGCACGATCTGCGTTTGGGCCGTCATTACGATCGGTTGTTTTCCTAGCAAGCGATTGGTGGGTCACATAAATGGGGCGTTGAACGTTTCCTATCCTAAAGGGAGACACTAAAGGAAGCATTGAAGCTCCTGAGTATGAGTATGTGTGTGTGTGTGTATATGTGTGTATGTGTGTGTGTATATATGTTGTGTATGTATGTGTGTGTTGTATATGTGTGTGTGTGTATATGTGTGTGTGTGTATATGTGTGTGTGTGTATATGTGTATGTGTGTGTGTATGTGTGTGTATGTATATGTGTGTGTATATGTGTGTGTGTGTGTGTGTGTGTGTGTAGGTGCAGAGCCCACAGAAGCTGGTGGGTCACATAAATGGTGCATTGAACGTTTCCTATCCTAAAGGAGACACTAAAGGAAGCATTGAAGCTCCTTTCCTAACTCATGCAGCTCTTTCCAAACCCTCACCTCACTATATATTTATAATCGCACTTTTCATTTGAGTAAACACAACTCAAAGTGCTGCAGAGGAACATGGTGGAACCAAAACAACCAAAACAAATACGCAGAGACGTTTACGTCGGCACGGCAACAAGTGGGGGATTTACAAATCTAGTCAAAGGCTTTTCTAAAAAGATGCGTTTTAAGGAACTTTTTTTTACTTATTTTTTTTTCAGTCTTTATTTCAAACAGATTAAAAAATAACAAATAAAAATGTGAAAAACAGAATTGTTATAATACAGCATTTATCCACATTCATGGTAATATTTGTATATTCAACAAAAAAAGTCTTCATATTAATAATAATAATAAATCGAAGCAAATGCTTATTCATTCCCACCCTTACTTGATCAATGATTGTCCTTTAAATCATTATGCAAGTTATTCCTACTTAGATTTACATTTATACAAACATATACAATCATTTCTCATCTTCATCACCTCTCTTCATTCTCATCGTTTTCCAAAGAAGTGTTTCTGTGCATCCTTTTGAATGATGCTTTGTTTTAACTCCAAAGCATTCCCTAAAGCCACCCCACAGAACTCGTACTTCTCAGAGTCGCTCTGACCTCGAGTTTAACATGTAGATTTCCTCTCAAAGTGCACCCCCCCTCTCCGTCTACGAGCAGTGTTTTAAATGTAACCAGATCAGTGAACTTCCACATGTGTGTTCCAGTGACTTTGGACCGCTGTCAACACATTCAGACATTTGAAGCTGGAACGAACTGAACATCAGAACCCGAGAAGGTATCATTTGGGCTTCAAGGAGTACATGTGACGGCACAGGTGTTCAGGATACTGTGCACCCCCCCCCCCCCCCCCCCGTAGGTTTAAAGAAAGACAGATACATCCCCCGAGACGCTCCGAGTCCACAGCGAGGAGAGACAAAGACACAGTGAGCAGGCGCGTCTCTCAGGACTTCATTAGTTTTAATTCTCTCGCTCGGCTCTGCCATGATTAACACTAGCCTTTTGCAACCTCCAGAGAGCGAAGCCGCCTCGCCTTCACACGCTGACAATCAAGTGAGCATTTCAACCATCCGCAGACCGACGGAGACGTAATGCACTTGTTGAAGAAAGAGTGGCGTCACCTGAGAGCGGCCGAGCGGCGGCCACTCCCTGTTTTTAGATGTTAAAGAAAAGCATTCCTCGTCTCATCCTGGCGAGGTTCAGGGAACTTTCAAATCAAAGCTAATTTCCCCGCGCGTCTGATTGGGATCTCGAAAAGGGAAGACCTCCTTTGTGTAAAAACTACAATTTCGCTTGTTCCGTGTCTATTGCCTCATTACGCTCCAATTTAAGTCGACTAATGTTGTGACACTTGGAATAATTACGGCATTAGCAGAGGATGGTAATTAGGAGGGAAAGACGAGAGCCAGGGAGCGTGTTCTTCCCATAATGAAGTTTTTGTTCGTGCCCTTGGGCTGTCTGTCCTCTCTTCTGTCTGTTACTGCATCGGAGGTACTTTGGCAGCAGCCATGTTAAATAACGCCTCGCTTCTCGCCAACTCTCTTCTGGCTCCGAGACAAAGACCGGGCGCCGAACGCGGGGCGGGGGGGGGGGGGGGGGAACAATGAGGCGGTTTTGTCTCCGGCAGTCAAATGAAATCTGACAACGAGCCGCGGTTTATCAGCAACAATAAGAACCTGAAACACAGGAGAAGTGCAATTGTGATGTTTGTCACACTTTAATGTCGAAGTTAACGTTTTGTGTCCTGCTCTGCGGAGCCTTGAGGCGCGGAGAGCACATCGTGAGAGGGTGGTGTTGTGTGGAAGCGTCCGGAAAATGGTAAACTGTTCTTACGTCTACCAAATACACGGGGAGTTATTCAAGCATCTGTGGAAGCAGGACATCTCTTTGATTTTAATTGTTGTAAATACATTTGAATATTATTGCGATATATTTATTTTATGATTATCAT